>PVLC010006840.1:0-66855 GCA_004027655.1 Graphiurus murinus
TTTTTTTTGCGGTACTGGGGATTGAACTCAGGGGCATTCTACCTCCGAGCTATACCCCCAGCCCTATTTTTTATTCTTTATTTTGAAACCGAGTCTCACTAAGTTGCAGAGTGCCTCACTAGGTAGCTGAGGCTGGCCGCAAACCCGGATCCTCCGGTCTCAGCCTCCCGAATGCTGGGATTACAAGCGTGCGCCACCATGCCCGGCTATGATCTCACTCTTATATGGGACCTAAAAATGTTGATCTCATGGAAGTAGAAAGTAGTATAGTGGGTAGGTAAGCAGACACTGGCGTGGGTAGAGGATAGGAGGAGTTGAAGAAAGATCTATCAATGGGTGCAGAGTTACAGTTAGATAAGAGAAATAAATTCCAATGAGCTATTTCACTGTAGGTGACTACAGTCAACATTAATGTATGGCATATTTCAAAATACCTAGAGGAGAGAATTTTGAATGTTCCCACCACAAAGAAGTGATGAATATTTCAGATGATGAATATATTAGCTATTCCTGATTTGATCAGTATACAAATATTACACAGTATCCAGCAAAATGTACCATTATTAGGTTAATTAAAAATAAAAAATAAGCTGGGTGTGGTGGCGCATGCTTGTAATCGCAGCATTTGGGAGGCTGAGACTGGAGGATCCGAGTTCGAGGCCATCCTCAGCTACCTATTGTGTAATTCCGCAACTTAGTGAGACCCTGTTTCAAATTAAAGAATAAAAAAAAAAAATAGGGCTGAGGGTGTAGCTTGGAGGTAGAATGTCCCTGAGTTCAATCTCCAGTACCACACACACACACAAATAATAAAAAAAAAAAGTTACAGAAAAAAGTTCATTTTCTCTTGTTTCTGAACTTTCCTAATATTCCAGGCACCATAATAGGACACCACTAGCGTGTGCCCGCTTTTTCCTAGGATTTCCATGACATCTGGCTTATCCTAGCACTCTGCAATGACCCGTAGACTTTCTCTTGTATTTAAGACTGGGGTCTCCGCAGGTAGAAAGGCGCCTTTCCATTCAGGGGCCATCAATGGTTCTATTGTACACGGAGCACATTTTCTCTTTACGGATGGCTTTCATGGAACGAGCAGAGCCACAGACAGAAAACAATTTATGTCAAAGGTGGCAGAATAAAACATCAACAGTCCATTGAAACACAGTGGCAGGCTTTGACTGGTGCAGCCTAGTCTAATTGAAGCCATCATTTCATGACGGAGAAGGAACTTTCTCTGCAGAAGCCGAGGTATGCATTATCAAAACAAATCTGATCCAGAACTCAGAATTTCAGAGCTACAGAATTTGCTCTGTTGGAAAGGAAAAAAAAAAAAAAAAGTTTCCTCTTCAAACAGCTATATTGTACTAAAAGAACCCAGGGATCACAGCCGATAGTTGATCTAGCTTTTAATATTGGTATATAGTATTTGTACCCAGACCCTGTGGCCCAACTCTTGTGATTCAAAGAGTGGCCTGAAATGTTTATGCTTCAGAGAAGGAGGCGATGAGAAAGGGCACCATTTCGAAAATGTTGATTTTGGAGAAGTAATCCTACATAAAGGGCTTTTTGTTCCTGTCCCTTAAGATGAAATGGCACTGTCCAGCTCTCGCTGAATTATCGCAGGGACTGTTTTGTGTGCGTTTTCTCTCAGTTGTCAACACCAAGGCAAAATAAAAAGAAAGCCTTGTTGCTCCTGAGGAGTTCCTGGGATGTAGCTCCCATTTGGCTTTTCCAGGCATGCTAATGCCCTGGGTGATATTTGGGCAATTTCTATCTCCTCAATTAATTTCTTTGAATATGGCGGTGGGTGCTGAGGAGAGGGGGCAACGACCGGCTGGACGAGGGACTCTGCTGAGCCTTAAACTGGGTCTCACGTGTCTCTTTTGCAAGTGAATTTGGCCCAACCTCTGGCAGAGGGTGGGAGTCTAAGAAAGGGACCCGCACCCAGCTACATTCAGGAGGAGCAAGCTGCTAGGCGGAAGCTAGTGGTTTAGTTTGGGTTTTCTCCAAAGCGGATTCTGAGATAAGGATGCTTGAGCAAATAGTTTACTTGGGAAGGGGTGGACCAGGGGGGAGAAAAGCCGTCAATAAAGGCAAGTTACCACTGTGGGCGACTGGAGTCTATTTCCTCTGGGAGACACTGGGGAATGGCACAGAGCACGGCTAGGCCACTGTTCCAAACAGTTCACTCAGCACACCGAAGAGACCCATCAATCCATGTATTCAAAGAGTTTTGAGACCCACCGAGGCAGACACTCTTTTCTGCACTTTAATTAATGGAGCAATACATTAGTTCATGAAATTAAAAAATGCACATCCTTATATTCGAGGAGAGAAAGACAAGAGTGGGACAAATAATTAAGCCTAGACCTGCGCTGTCCAGTGTGGTAGATTCCAAGCACAGGCAGCTATTGCACATTGGAAATGTGACCTGGTCCAAATTGCCATGGGCTTTAAGGATAAAATAGACATTGGATTTTAGAGACGTACTATGGAAACATAATGTAAAAATATTTGACACTTTTTATGGAGAGGATGGCGACATGCTAACAAAATATATGGCTAAGATTATTTCTCCCTATTTATTTTAGGTAGTGAAGATTGAACCTGGGGCATTTCTACCTCTGAGGTATACCCTTAGCCCTCCTCCCTTATTTTTTTTTAAATTTTTTATAAAGAATATTTATTTATTTTTAATTGGTGCATTGTTATCATACATCTTTGTTAGGTACAAGCTGACAAAGGCATACATGCACACATTTCTTATTTAACTCCTTCCCCAAATCCCACCCCACTCCCTTGCCCTCCCTCCTTCTCAAGTTCAGTTTAGTGATTGACTTTGATGTGTTCCTGAAAGTACATCATATGCATTAGAGTGTCTCCCCCCCATCACCTTCTGTTAAGTCAAATTCTTTGCTCACCTAAGGTTTCTCCTTCTTCATCTGGAGTCCCTCTTATGTCCCATTTTCTCCCTAGCTTCCACATATTAGGGAGAGCATATGATTTTTAACTTTTTGTGACTTGACTAATCTCACTTAACTTAATGTTTGCCAGTTCCATCCATTTCCCTGCAAATAACATGATTTTGTTCTTCTTTATGACTGAGTAAAATTCCATTGTGTACATATCCCATAGTTTTGTAATCCATTCATCTGCTGATGGACATCTTGACTGGTTCCGTAGTTTGGCAATTGTGAATTGTGCAGCTATAAACATAGATACACATGCATTGGTCTGGTAGTTTGGTTTCCATTCTTTTGGGTAGATACCCAGAAGTGGTATTACTGGATCATATGGTAGGTTCATTCCCATTTGTCTGAGGATCCCCTATATTGCTTTCCAAAGTGGTTGCGCTAATTTGCAATCCCACCAGCAATGTATTAGTGTTTCCACTTCTCCACACCCTTGCCAGCTTTTGTTGTTGTTTGTGTTCTTGATTATTGCCATTCTGATTGGGGTTAGGTGAAATCTCAAGGTAGTTTTGATTTGCAGCTCTCTGATTGCTAATGATGTTGAACATCTCCTTATACATTTATTGGCCATTTGTGTTTCTTCTTTTGTGAAGTGTCTACTTAGATCCTTTGCCCATTTTTTGATTGGGTTATTTGTTTTCTTAGTTGTGAGTTTCTTGAGTTCTCTGTATATCCTAGATATTAGACCTCTATCAGAAGAGTAGCTGGCCAAAATTTTTTCCCACTCTGTGGGCTCTCTGTTGAGGTTCTTGATAGTTTCCTTTGCTGCACAGAAGCTCTTCAGTTTAATGCAATCCCATGTATTGATCTTCCTTTGAGTTGCTTGTGCTTTTCGGGCCTTGTTGAGAAAGGTTTTACCTGTGCCTATGTGTTGAAGTGTTGGTCCTATGCCCTTTTCAAGTCACTGCAAGGTCTCTGGTCTGACTTCCAGTCTTTAATCCACCTTGAGTTGACTCTTGTGCAGGTTGAGAAAGTGGGGTTTATTTCCATTTTCCTGCATATGGTTAACCAGTTTTGCCAACACCATTTGTTAAAGAGGCTATCTTTTTTCCAGTGTATGTTTTTGCCTCCTTTGTCAAAAATCAGTTGACTGTAAGCACATGGGTCTGCTTCTGAGTCTTCTATTCTGCTCCATTGGTCTATGTGTCTGTTTTTGTGCCAATACCATGCTGTTTTTATTACTGTGGCTTTGTAGTAGAGTTTGAAGTCAGGTATTGTGATACCTCCTGCATGGTTCTTGTTGCTAAGAACTACTTTGGCTATCCTGGGCTTTCTGTTGTTCCAAATGAATTTAAGGACTAATTTTTCTATGTCTATGAGGAGTGACCTTGGTAATTTCATGGGTATTGCATTGAATCTGTAGATCACTTTTGGGAGGATGGCCATTTTGATGATATTTATTCTGCCTATCCAAGAGCATGGAAGATCTTTCCATCTTCTAAGGTCTTCATCAATTTCTTTTTTTCAAATTTTTATAGTTTTCCCTGTAGAGGTCTTTTACCTCTTTGGTTAGGCTTATCCCTAAGTATTTTATTTTTTATGGTGTTATTGTGAGTGGAATTGTTCCCTGGATTTCTTTTTCAGTGGATTTATGGTTGGCATACAGGAAAGCTTCTGATTTTTGAAGATTGATTTTGTATCCAGACTCTTTGCTAAATTTGTTGATCAGTTCTATAAGTTTTTTGGCTGAGTTTGTGGGTCTTCTAACTGTAGTATCACATCATCTGGAAAAAGGGATAGTTTTAGTTCTTCTTTCCCTATTTTTACCCCTTTGATTTCCTTCTATTGCCTTATTGCTTTGGCTAGAGTCTCAAGTACTATGTTGAACAGAAGAGGTGATAATGGACATCCTTGTCTTGTTCCTGTATTTAATGGGAACTCTTGCAGTTTTTCTCCATTTAATATGATATTGGCTGTAGGCCTATTGTATATTGCCTCTATGATGTTGAGGTATGTACCTTCTATTCCAATTCTCTGCAGTGCTTTTAGCATGATGGGTGTTGGATCTTGTCAAATGCTTTTTCAGCATCAGTTGAGATGATCATGTGATTTTTGTTTTTGATTCTGTTTATGTGGTGAATTATATGGATTGTTTTTCATATGTTGAACCAGCCTTGCATCCCTGGGATGAACCCAGCTTGGTCATGGTGTGTAATTTTCTTGATGTGGTTTTGAATGCGCATTGCTAGTATTTTGTATAGCAGTTTTGCATCTAAGTTCATTAATGATATAGGCCTATAGTTTTCTTTTCTTGAGCTGTCTTTATTTGGCTTTGGTATTAATGTGATGTTGGCTTCATAGAATGTGTTTGGGAGGGTCCTGTTTCTTTCTATATCACAGAATAGTTTGAGGAGTATTGAGATTAGCTCTTCTAAAAATGTTTTATAAAATTCACTTGGAACATCATCTGGCCCTCAGCTTTTGTTTGATGGTAAACTCTTTACTGCTGTTTCTATTTCTTTGTTATTGGTAGATTTAAGTTTTCTATATCTTCTTGACTCAATTTAGGAAGGTTATATGTGTCTAGAAATTTGTCAATTTCTTCTAGATTTTCCATTTTGTTGGAGTATAGTTTTTCAAAATAGTTTCTGATGATTGTTTGTATTTTGCTCTCCCTCGTCGGCTTTCTGGGTTCTGTTTAGCTGTACTTCAGTTTTTGTAGCTTTGTTCACTTTTTTGTTGCTTTTTTTTCTGTCAAGAAACTGCTTTAGCCGGATGTGGTGGCGCATGCTTGTAATCCCAGCATTCGGGAGGCTGAGACGGGAGGATCCGGGTTCGCGGCCAGCCTCAGCTACCTAGAGAGGCACTCCGCAACTTAGTGAGACTCGGTTTCAAAATAAAGAATAAAAAAATAGGGCTGGGGGTATAGCTCGGAGGTAGAATGCTCCTGAGTTCAATCCCCAGTACCGCAAAAAAAAAAAAAAAAAAAAAAAAAAAAAAAAAAAAAAAAAAAAAAAAAAAAAAAAAAAAAAAAAAAAAAAAAAAAAAAAAAAAAAAAAAAAAAAAAAAAAAAAAAAAAAAAAAAAAAAAAGAAGCTGCCTTTAGGACAGATTTGAATCGAGCTCACAGCACCTAATGAGAGGTGTTTCACTCCAATGCCATCTTCCCAGAAGTCCTCCTCCCCCCCTTATTTTGAAACAGGATCTTTCTAAGTTGCTGAGGCTGGCCTCAAACCTGAGATACTCCTGTCTCAGCCTCCCAAGTACTGGAATTGCAGGTGTGTACTACTGCACCAGAAATAGAAACAGCAATAAAGAGTTTACCATCAAACAAAAGCCGAGGGCCAGATGATTTTCCAAGTGAATTTCCTATTGATTCTTAAAATGTGTCTATGAGACAATCTAAATGCATGTGGGTCTGCTTCTGAATCTTTTATTCTGCTCCATTGGTCTGCAGCTTGCATTATATTTCCTCAGGCCATTGCCAATGAAGCCCTTGGAGGCTGGCTAATCCCTGTGTGTTAAGTTCCAGAAGCATTAGCATTCGCTGGATGCTTATTTGAAATGCTCACTCTTTGGACCCACGCAGACCTATTCAGCCAGACTCGGCCAGGCTTATTAATATTTGGGAATCACTGATACATAGCCTGCACTTTTTTTGGTGCTAAAGTGACAAACAAAGAAGGGAAAGAGGAAAGCAAAAATTAAGTACATTCTAAAAAGAGGGATGGATCAGCCATGCAGATGCACTTAGAAAGACTCTTCTGGCAAAGTGCTGGGGCAGGCATGTTTAAGGAGAGAGAGGTGTGGGGAATGAGTGGAACCAAATGTCTACAGGTGTGGTTGGGCAGGTGTCGGGTTTGGATCCCATGGAGCTAAGGTCATTGTAAGGACAAGCAAGTTTGGTAATGAACTAGCGGAGGGGGGAGTTGATGTGGGAGAAAGAGAAGAGATCGCTGCTAGACTGATGTTTTCAAGGACATGACATGACGTGGGGGTTAGGGAACGAGTAGAGGTTCCATCCGCTGGGCACTCAGACCACTCATGCAGGAGAGAACCGAGTGACTCCGGACAGGCAGGAAGACAAGGAGGTGTGCAGATGGAGCAGGGGCCTGAGGAAGTTCCCTCGTGACTGCTTCAAATTTCTCAAAAAAGGGAGGAAGGGAGCCCGTGAGCTGAGAATGAGGGTGGGGAGAAGGTGTCGATTGAAGATGCTGAGAGTGAAGCTAGAACATCCTGAAGAGTCAGACTGAGAGTGGACTGAGGCTTCACAGGTGAATTAACCTACTTAGGTGAAAGACTGTGGTAGTGATGGCTAATCGTCAGCCCGAGCCTCTCTCATTTCCCTCCAGTGTTGTAGTTTTAACTGGGCAGTTGGCTCCCCAGCCAGTTTTACTTTTGTGGCTTCCTTTGGTCACTTTATTTAGTTGTTAAAAATGTACTCTGAGAAGAGATGTGTGCCACAGTATACCTAGGCCTGGAATATTGGACACAGATGACTCCAGGATCTTCCTCCTTTTTTCCCCCTGCGACATCCTTGTCAGAGAAGCATCACAGCTTTGAACTGTTACATGTAAAAGAACAAGGACTTTCCCAGCTTTCCAAGACCTCAGACAAACAGTTGTCAAAGTAAGAAAGAGCCTTAGGCTAAAGGTAGACTCTAGAGAGGAATTATATGAAAAGTTTCAAAAATACCTTATAGTGATCTACGGCCGTACTCTTTAGAATCTTTCTCTGGCTCTAGGGATCTTAAAGGATGCCCGTCTCACAGATTTCTTCTTTAAACAATGGGCTTATGAGAGTTGTAAAGACACTGCCCAGCAGCAGCCTCAAAGGGAGGTAAAGAAGGCCTATCTTAAAGAATTTTGTGGTTTGGCTTTTGTCAGGCAGAGAAAACACCAGTATGATTGATACAAACCCCACAATGTTTTAGAGTATTTTCTAAAATAAATCCACAGTGGACAGATAAAGATAGATCTTGTACAGAATAAGGAGAGCCTTCTTACCATGAAGCTTCTGCTGATCAGAATCACTCTGCTTCCAGCATAAGTTTCTTTCTTTCTTTCTTTCTTTCTTTCTTTCTTTCTTTCTTTCTTTCTTTCTTTCTTTCTTTCTTTTCTCTCTCTCTCTCTCTCTCTCTCTCTCTCTCTTTCTTTCAGTAGTAATGTATTTCCATTTCTTTTTTTAAACACTTTTATTGGTGTATTGTAATCTTACATCACACTGAGGTAGAGAGTGATGGGAAGACACATGCTCACAATAGTTGGTGTGTTTCCCTCCGATCACACCCACTCCTTCCCCTTCCCCTACATGTCACTGAGTTTGGTATTGATAATTTCATATATGTACATAGCATTATTTAAACTGCTACCTTCATTACGTCTCTATCCCCCTCCTCCCTCCATCACGCCATTGGAATCTCCTTTATCTGAGATCTCTTTTGTTACCCAATTTCTCTCTAGCTTCTGCATAGGAGAGAAAACGTACAACTATTCACTTTCTGAGTCTGACTAATCTCACTTAGCATAAGGATCTCAAGTTCCATTCATGTTCCGGCAAAAGACTGCAAACTAGGATAGCCACTGTGGGCTGCTTTTAATAGAAAAGGAAAGATAAGTCAGAAAGAGGAGCCAAAAACTTTGGAGGATTATCCCAAGGAACAGGCTTTAGAACTAATCAAGCAACTGGCGGCGTGTGCTTAGCTGGATTTCATAATCGCTACAGATCAGTGGCTGCTGTGTGCTGCTTGTTTTGACTCTGTTGGTGCAGGGATGTTGAAAGTGGTCACCCCATGCCCGTCCCACCATTGCATGTTGGGGTCTGGGTGGGGAGGGAGCTTTGCCCTTTGGTTGATCTGAACTTAGAATGAGAAGAATGGTATTAAAGAGCCGTCCCTGAGGAACTACACGTGAGCGGCCTCCTGCACACCTGAATCCCATTTAAGAGATAATACGCTAAACTTGAAGCCTACACTTTATGCTGAGAGATGAGATTTAAGGCCTTGGGGGTGAATTTCTTTTGCACGTGAATTGTGTGCCAAATGGGAGACTGTGGCAGATCGCATGTTCCACATGTTCCAGAGGGGGCTGAAGAAGGATCTCTTCTTCAACACACACTTAGGGAACCTTACATCCTTCCATCAGGAGGCGAAGTCTATCTCCTTGATTTGAGTCTGAGCAGTATTTGTGACTTGCTTGACCAACAGAATAGGATGGAAGTGATACAATATGTCTTCTGAGCTAGGTCTTTTAAAAAGCATGTTCCTTTTTTTTTTTTTTTTTTTTTAATCTTTTATGATATTTGCTCTTGGAACCCAGCCACCATGCTGTAAGGAAGAGCAACGAACCCCTGGAGGGCCTCATTGCCTTGTCCCCATGGAAATGAGCCAAGCTGCAGGCAGATCTTTTTATCCTCCAATGGAGACTCCTTGTCTGGTGCTCATGAGATAGAGATGAGACATCCTGTCACACCCTGCCCAAATCATAGGCTCTTGAATAAAATGCATAGCCAGGCATGGTGGCACATGCCTGTAATCCCAGTACTTGAGAGCCTGAGACAGGAGGACGGCAGGTTTGGGGACAGCCTCAGCAAGTAGTGAGACTCTCATCAACTGAGTGAGACCCTGTTTCCAAATAAAAATAAAAAATAGGGCTAGGGGTGTAGCTTGAGCATGCTCCTGGATTCAATCCCCAGTACTAAAAAAAGAAGAAAATAAAAAGGCAAGATCATTGTATTTTAAGCCAATAAATTTTGATGTGGTTTATCATTAAGCAATAAATAACAGAACTTGATTATATCAGGATAACGTATCACTCTATTCTGGTCTCTACTGCTACTGTTCAGAATTTAGAAGTCATCGGTCAGTCTAAACCATGCGCCTACACTCTGACTTTGTGTGCTTCTTTTTGTTTTTGTTTTTGTACTGTGAATTGAATGCAGGGGCATTCTACCTTTGAGCTACATCCCCAGCCCTTTTGTTTTGTTTTGAAACAGGGTCTTTCGAGGTTGCTGAGAGCCTTGTTATGTTACTGAGGCGGTTCTCAAACCTATGATCCTTCTGTCTCAGCTTCACAAGTACTGCAATGACAGGTGTGTGCCATCATTCCAGCCTCTGAGCTTCTTTTAAGAATATTATTTGTCTCTCTGTTTTTCATTCTGTTTCATCTAAGTGTCAAGTTTTTTTTCCCCTTTTTTCTCTCCATCTGGAAATCTAAATATTTGGATGTTAGTGACTATTTGTTAGTTATAACAATCAAATATTTAGAGTTCCAGGAAAGAAGAGAAAATAGAGTACAGGAATATTGGGAGTGATGATAGCTGACTATTTTCCGGATTTATTCAGGCTAATCTCCATGAAACCTTCTCCTCAGCTGTGTCTCAGGTACTACTAAACCTGTCCTTGACTTTCATTTTCAATTATAGTTTTCATTTCTAAGCGCTTGTTTTCTTCCTGTACAAGTGCACATGATCACTCTTTGTCGTTTCCTTTACGTTGCAGATATTTTCAAGTCTGACTTTTAAGTCTTACTCCCAAATCTTGGTTATTGTTCCTAATTTTTAAAAATTCCCTGGGGAGCTAATTGTGGAAAGTCTTTTGAGGTCTAAATAAAGGCACATTCCTTCAAATAGGATTGGAATTGACTCTTGCCAGGTGCCTGGGAACTATCCCAGTCTGGATGCTCTTTAACTCTCTTGCTTGAATTTGCTTATGTGAACTTGGGCAAAAACTCTGTGAAAGAATTAGCTTGTCATTACCATTTGTCTTTCTTTCTTTTTCTTTTCCTCTGCTTTGCTTATTGCCAAAGCAACTAAGCACTTTTCTTTGCAGTCTTCAGTGAGAGAGGGTGATAATTTTTCTTTCAGTTAATCCTTAAACTGAAAGTGGAACCCTTTAGGGTCCCAGCTTTATGAGGGAAAAGTGTATTATTAGACCACCCACTTTGTCTCTGTTCTACATGCCCTAATGAGAACTTGAAATCAGTCTTTAAGTTCCCACTTTGGCAAAAGCCCTCAGGCCAGAGGGGCTGAAGCACATGACTTCCTGTTATAGCTTCCAGCTTTCACTTAGATTTTGGCCTCACACTTCCTTAGTATCTTGAAGCTCATCAATGTTTAATTTCTAGTCATCTTTCCTACGAAAAACTGAGTCTAATACCCAGCCTACCATATTGCCGGAAATACCTCTCTCCTTGTGTGGCACACTCAGGCTTGCTAAGTGCTTTCAGGCACCATTTAAGTCCTTTGGGCCCTGCTCCATGTGGATTTTACAAACATGAACTCAAGCCAGTGGCCAGATATGGAATATAGAATGAAGTTTCCCGAGTCCCATTAGAGGGAACAGATGGGTTCTGCTTCCATTGCCACCCCAGATTAGAGAGAATGGAATCAACAAAAAGAATTCTGGAAATGGAGGGATTTTTCTAACAGAGTGAAATCAACATTAAATTGCTTTCTTTTACACATATGGCATGCTTAATCAGAAAAGAGAATTCGCATACCGTGCAAGTGGTCTTCAGTAGCCTTTGGCTTTTGATTAAGGGTTGAGAAAAGAGGTCTCCCAACTGTGGCCATTTGTTCATTTGCTTGCATAGCTTCTAAAAGTTATCTGGGGGGAAATTCTTTGTTGATGGTAGGATGGTCCATTAAAAATACAACCGGCTATTAAATGGACTTTATCATTGTTAAGTTAAACCCAAAAGGAATTTCCAGCACATAGGAAACTTAGATGATAATTTAAAATAATGTAAAGAAAACAAGATTTGCTTTAGTATTTGGAGAAATATCTAGACACAGCTTTACCTAATCCCAACCCCACCTCCACCCCCTATTTTTTATAACTGTACCTCTCACTCTGGAGTCAGTAGTCATGATTTTTTTTTTTTTTTTGCAGTACTAGGGATTGAACTCAGGAGCATTCTACCTCTGAGATATACCCCTAGCCCTATTTTTTATTCTTTATTTTGAAACAGGGTCTCACTAAGTTGTGGAGAGCCTCACTGGGTAGCTGAGGCTGGCCGCGAACCCAGATCCTCTGGTCTCAGCCTCCCAAATGCTGGGTTTACAAGTGTGCGCCACCACACCCGGCTCAAGTAGTCATGATTTTGAATATAAAAATTTTCCCACTTTTATACATTTATTGGTACATTGCAATTATATATCATAGTGAGATTCAAAGTGATATGCATTAATGGATCCATTTTAAAATACACTTTTGTTGGTGCATTGTAATTATACATCATAATGAGTTTCAGAGTGACAGAAACATACATGCACATAGCACTTGGTATGTTTCCCTCCAGATTCAACCCTACTCCCTCCCCTGCTCCATATATGCTATTGAGATTGGCATTGATAATTTCATATATGTACATAGAATTATTTGAACAGTTTCCTTTGTCAGTCTTAAGAAACATACAGAAGTTCCCAAGGGCATAATTTCACAAGAAAAAGTACTACTCACAGAATTAAGATTTAATAATAGATAAAATAATTCCTATAATGATATTTGAGAAAATCTGTCAGTTACCAGGAATATAGTTGTAGATATCTGGGACTAAGGACAGAAGGGACTTACTTCAGCTATCCTTTTCCAAGTTCCTGCCATATGCACTCTCCTCTTCTGAACAAAGAAGCAATCAACTGTTCTGTATCTAGATTCCCATGCATTGGATCATAACGCCTTGTGTATTTGACTTCTCCTGATGGGATTGGGGATGGTGTCTGTGCATACAAAAGCTGAGTGACCTGGGATGTCCTTCTGCCTGAGGAGCTCTGCTTTTGTTGGTGGTGACTTTAATAAGCCAATAAAGTCATCTCCTTTGAGAATTCTGACTGTAAGATAGCAAAGACAAAAATAGATTGGAATAGGACAGTATCTGGGAGAGGCAGGGAAAGTCAACTGTAAGAAAAAGGCTATGTGGCAGGAGAAACTAGGAATTTGCAGAAAACATGAATTGAAGCAGCAAGTGGAGAGAGGAAAGATGGAGTGGCCACAGAGATAGAAAGGGGGAAGAAGAGAAGGAATGTGTGGGTAAGAGTCACTGCAGTAATGATGGTCTTGCTGCAGTTTCATGAAGCACACTCACTGCCCCAGGAGGCTATTTGCCTATGGCTTTGGTTTTTTATCTTAAATTGCTCATATATAAAGCCAATAAACTCACTATGTTAAAAAAATGCACTGTTTCTTAATAACTGAAAGATATTAATCAAGCTAGCTCTTGTGGAAAAATAGACAATGACCAAATTATATTTTCCTCAATTTGTCAAGAGCAAATTAGTCAAGGTGGTACAGTAGATGTCTATTTTAAAGTCTTCTACACACACAAGCAATAATAGATTATGTATTTTTTTTTTGTACTAGGAATGGAACCCAGGGGCATTCTACCTCTGAGCTACACTCTAGCCCTTCTTATTCTTTTCAATTTTGAAACAGGATATGGCTAAGTTGCTGAGAGTCTAAGTGGCTGAAGTTGGCCTCAAACATGTGTTCTTCCTGTCTCAGCCTGCAAAGTACTAGGATTACAGGTGTGTACCATCACACCTGGCATGATACTTTATGATACTTTTATTGATAATGAGTATATAAAGAAAAAAAAATTAAAGTCATAGCCACATCTAAACTCAAGTAGGCATCTCCTGTAGTTAACTAAACTTAAGTGACACAGGGTATTCAGAATTATAAAGGATATAGGGTCCAGAGTTCTAATCCTATGGGCTAATGGAAAATGAAAGTCCATATCAGGCATGTCTTGAACCCGCAATCCTCCTTTCTCAGTGCCTCAGCCTCCCAATAGGTAGATGTTAGATAGATAATAAGAGATAGATAATGAATGATGATAGACAGATAGATTAGATAGATGTTAGATTATAGAAGATAGATAATGAATGATGATAGACAGATAGATTAGATAGATGTTAGATTATAGAAGATAGATAGATGATAGATAGATAGATAGATGATAGATAGATAGATAGATAGATAGATAGATAGATAGATAGATATAGAGGTAGATAGATAGAATTATTTTAAGGACCTATCCCACAAGACCGTGGGCTGGCACATCTGAAATCTGTTAGCAGTCTGATATGGACTAAAACCTCTGAAATCTCCAGAACTGTGAGCAAATAACTCTTCCTTCCTTTAGGTTGTGGTTGTCAGGTATTTTACATCGCAGAGTGAGAATTTTGATTGAAACAAGCAGCTTATTTTGAAACAATCTTGGCTTAGGAGGGGAAGGCCTTGTGGGCTCTTCAAGGCAAAAAGGGGTCCTTAATCAGAATCAGCATGATGTGGAGGTTTAGGAGGCCTTAGGAGTCACTGCTCATCACAGTGTTTGCTGAGACCTTTGTTCCCATGTTTTCTTTTTCCCAACCTCTGCTGTCACCCTCATTAAAAGGAGAAGGATTGTAGCTACATGTGGGAGCCTGCCAGGCCTTTGTCTACATTTTGAGAAGTGCTCTGTTTGTCTACCTGGAAGATAGGTCCTGGAGTAGTGTCAGGTTAGGAGTTGAGTGAAGAACATGACCCTGTGAAGGGTTCACAGTGGCACTGGGATAGGCATCAGGGATGGAAAGATGTGGACTCCTTCCTAACTTGAGCAACTTGAAGGCCTGTAAGGGAGGTAGACCAAAGAACAGAACACAGCAATACCAGGGAGTGGGACTCACTTGGTGGGTCGAAAGCCCTTAGGAGAGACCTGCAACCATCCCTGGGAAGGCTTAGGAGGGGCTGGCTGTGGAAGAGGAATCAAACTGGCACTGAGGAAAGTATAAGAGTCTCCAGAATATGAGATACTAGCTTACTGAAGGCCAAGAGTCATTTTCTTTTCATTTCTTTTATTTTCTTTCTTTCTTTTTTGGTACTAGGGATTGAGCCCAGGGGCATTCTATCTCCAAGCCACACTCTCAGTCATTTTTATTCTTTATTTTGAAACAGGGTCTCACTAAGTTGCTCAGAGTTTTGCTAAACTGCTGAGGCTGGCCTTGAACCTGCAATCCTCCTTCCTCAGTGCCTCAGTCTACAGGTGTGTACCACCATGCCCAGCTGCCAAGGATAATTTTTAAGCCACTTAAAAACTCATTCTGACCCTTCCATCTTTCCAGTCAAACACCACACGATGACAGCAAATTGTACAGTTGGAGCAGTTAAACATGTTGCTTCCAACCCATTAAGCTGGTCCTGGAGACTCCCAAAAGTTCTAGCACATTAGCTAGATTTATTTAACATATTTATTTTAGGGAAGTCCTAGGCTTTTTAGACAGTTTCATTTATTCTCATATCAAATATCACTGAAAGGTTAAATTCGGTGTTCAGTGACATTCTCCAGGCAACCTTTCTAAAGCTGAGACTGAGAATAATGGATGTGGCATTTCTTCCAGGAAATCTCCTCCATGACACCTAACCCTGAGCACTTTGAGGTCTTAGCAGTTGGACTGTATCAAACCTGCCAGTTTATTGTGATTGGATCTCTGAATATTTCAACCTGACAAAGTGTCAGGGGACGTGGTTTCCTCTAGTTGGCAAGAACTCAAAGAAGGGAGGAAAGAACAGAGATGATAGAGAGGAGAGAGGAGAGAGAAGAGGGGGAGGGAGGAGGGAGAAACCAGGAGCGTGCAAATTAGCTGTTGAACATCAAGAGAGGCCCATCCCCATCACAGATGAAAATAATTGAGAGAATTAAACAGTGGAGAGGCACTGCTGTATAACTAGAAAGCTTGGAATAAAATCTGAATTCAAATGTCATTTCCACCACATGCTAACTATAGAGTTTTAGGCAGTTAAACTGAATATCAGCCTAATTCTCTGAAAACACTGACTTGATAACAGCACAAAATCCATAGATTTGTCAGGAGAATTAAAGCATGTGAAGTACTTATAAGAGTTTCTGCTTAAAAAATGTAATGCTATAGTAGTAGGGTGTGGTGGTGAACACTTGTAATCCCAGTACTTGGGAGGCTGAGACAGGAGGATCTGGGTTTGCAGCCAGCCTCAGCTACTTAGTGAGGCTCTCTGCAATTTAGTGAGAACTTGTTTCAAAATAAAGAATAAAAAATAGGACTGAGAGTGTAGCTCTGAGGTAGAATGCCCCTGAGTTCAATCCCCAATACTGCAAAAAAAATGCAAATAGTAATAGCTATCAATTTCTATGAGTTGTGGCAGTATACTTTTGACATTACAAATACAAGCACAAAAGGAAAAGTCAGTCCAGTCACATGAATTTGTGTTAGACATCTATTGCCAATTTGAAATTTGTTGGAATTTATTTAAAGAAATAAATATATATCTGTTTCTCATGGCTGCCACAACAAATTACCACAAATGAAGTGATTTACAGACACATGGACCAATGGAACAGAATAGAAGATGTAGAAACAAATCCACACACTTATAACCTTTTCAACAAATGGTGTTGGAAAAACTGGTTATCCATTTGTAAAAAAAATAATTAAATCCCTATTTCTCACCTGCATAAGAGTCAAGTTGAGATGGACCAAAGACCTGGAAACTAGACCAGAGACTTTGAAATTACTAGAGGAGGGCATGGGTCCAACACTCTAACATATAGGTACAGTTATAGACTTCCTCAATAAGACCCTCAAAGCTCAAAAAAATTAAAACAAGAATTCATAAATGGGATGACAAAGTAAAAAGTTTCTGTTCATCAAGGGAAACTATGAAGAGTCTAAAGAGTGAGCCTTCAGAATGGGAGAAGATCTTTGCCAGCTATTCCTCTGATAGAGGACTAATATCTAGAATACACAAAGTACTTAAAAGACTTTACACTAAAACCCAAATAACTCAATCAGAAGATGGGCAATTGAACTAAATAAACACTTCACAAAAGAAGAAATACAAATGACCAATAAATACATGAAAAAATGTTTAATATCATTAGTAATCAGGGAGATGCAAATCAAAACTACGCTGAGATTCCATCTAACCCAAATCAGAATGGCAATCATCAAGAATATAAACAACAATAAATGCTGGTGAGGATGTGGGGAAATAGGAACTCTTCTGCACTGTTGGTGGGATTGCAAATTAATGTAACCACTATGGAGATCAGTGTGGAGATTCCTCAGAAAATTGGGAATGGATCCATCATATGATCCAGCTATAACACTCCTGGGTATCTTTCCAAAGGGATTGAAATCAGAATATTATAGTAATATATGCATATCCATGTTTATAGCAGCACAATTCACAATAGCCAAATTATGGAATCAACTTAGGTGTCCATCAACAGATGAATGCATTACAAAATTATTGGATATATACATAAGAGAGTTATGTATATATCCACAATAAAGAACAGAATGATGTCATTTGTAGGAAAATGGATGGACCTGAAGAACAATATGATAAGTAAGATTAGCCAGTCACAGAAAGTGAAGGCTCACATGTTTTTCCTCATCTGCAGAAGCTTAAGAATAATCAGGATACCGGAGGGATCCTGATAATGGAGGAGAAACTCCAGTGGGGGGGGGCAGGGAGGTGGTCTAGGGGAAGGGGAGAGGGAGAAGGGAGAATCAATGAAGGAATCACTTTCACTGACATCATAAACCTTTGTGAGAAGACCAATGTCAATCTCACTGTCCTGTGTGGGGAAGGGGTGGAGGGAGTGGAGAGGGAGCCGGGGGAAAGCCCACCAAGTGCTGGATGCATGTATGTCACCATCACTGTGAACTACATTATGATGTGAGACTATAATGCACGAGTAAAGGTATAAAAAATAAAATAAAACAACAGGAATTTATCCTGGAGCTCTGGAGGCCGGAAGTCAGAAACCAAGGCAGGGGCAGGCTGGTACTGTCTCCAGAGGTCCTGTTCTTTGTGTCTTCCGGCTTCACTTCTGTTGGCTCCAGGTGTTCCTTGGCTTGTGGCCTCACCGCTCTTATCTGTACCTCCATACTCACATTCTACATCCTGTCCTCTATCTTTTCCTCTCTGAGTCTCTTATGAGGATACTTGTCTTTGAGTTTAGGGTCAGCCTGGACAATCCAGAGGATCCTGTCCTCTCAAACTCTTTAACTTAATTGCACCCTGCAGAGACTCTTATAAAGTTCAGTTCATGAGCTCCAGGGATTAGGGCGTGGGCATATCATTTTGGGGGGGCAACTATTCAACCCACTACACATGCATTTGTGTATATGTATGGTCACGTATTGCATTATGACAGCTTTGTCAGCAACAGAACACAACCAGACAGTGATCCCATCATAATGGAGCCAAAATAATTCCTGTTGCTATTGATGGGTGGCTTTGGATGCTGCTGTGCAATGCATTTCCCACGTGTTTGTGGTGATGCTGGCGTAAACAAACCTACTACTACACTGCTAGTCCTATGAAACTGTTGCCACTACATGCACTAGGTTCACGTATGCATACTCTAGGATGTTCATACAATGACACCACTGCTAACAATGCTTCTCTAGGACATTTTTCCATGGTTAAGTGAAATGTGATTCTGTATATGTGCATGTGCTTTATTTACATTGTACATGAAATAAAATGGTTTTCAGAGGAAGCATGTGTGCAATTAAAAATTCAGGGAAGTCCCAGGTAGTGAGTAATGTATGTTGGCTTTGAGCTGTGAAGACAACAAGCTGAAGTAGTTGGGCGCACAGAGAAGAGCACACTAGAAGAGATGTCACGTGACCGAGATATCACATGACCGAGATGTCCTTCAGTGTCTGCTGCTCACCAGGTGCTTGTCTTCACCTGCTTACCTTTTCTTAACCTGGAATGGCTTTAGAATGAGACGATTTGGCCTTCCTGCCAGGATGTTATAAGGACCAGAACAGACACTTTACTTTGAGAAAGCTTCCCATGCTTCCCATGAGAAACATGCTCACTGGCACAATGCTTCTCCTTCTC
This sequence comes from Graphiurus murinus, assembly GCA_004027655.1. NCBI lineage: Eukaryota > Metazoa > Chordata > Mammalia > Rodentia > Gliridae > Graphiurus > Graphiurus murinus. Next base: position 18,789 of record PVLC010006840.1, read on the forward strand.
CACTCAAGGACCACATACTACGGCAGCCTTCCCTCTCAGTCCATGCTTCTGGTACCTTCTCTCTCGGCATGCTCTGCTTACTTCACACACGGTGTGAACTCGGAGGAGGTGTATCATGTCATTGGATTTGGCATCTGTCCCTACCCCTCTCCCCCTTGATTGTGAGCTTCTGAGAGTGGAGACCACATATACTCAGGACTAAATACAGCACCCAGTCGGTACCAAGCACCACTCAGTAATTGCAGGATTGTAAAAAAAAGTGCTTCTCAAATGCCTGACCCTCAGTGATATTCATTTTGTGACACAAAAAAGAGACACCCTATTATTACTATGAAACTTGCAAATCATTGTGAAGATGATAACATCTGAAGGGTGGGTCTGTTAGAGGCTTTCGAGGGTCATTCTGATGGATTGAAGATATTCATAAGGTTGGTGGCATAATTGTGTGTGTGTGTGTGTGTGTGTGTGTGTGTGTGTGTGTGTGTACTGAGGTCCTAACCCCACACTACCTGTGAACATTACCTTATTTGAAAACAGAGTCTTTGCAGATGTAACCAAGTGAAGATGATGTCATTAGCTTGGTCCCTAATCTGATAAGACTAATGTCTAATAAGAAGAGGAAATGTGGACACAGACACAGAGGGAGGATGTCGTATAATATCAGAGACAGAAACCAAATAGAGTGACTACAGGCCAAGATTTCAGGCAACTACTGGAAGTGAGGAAGAGGGAATGAAGATTCCCCCAGAGTCTCATAGGAAGCATGACCCGGCCTCCAACTTGATTTTGAACTTCTCACCTCCAGAACTGTGAGACAAGACATTTCTATTGTTTTACCCCCCCTCCCCAGTTTGTGGTACTTTGTTATGGCAATCACAGGAAACTAAAACCATGTGCAAGGACGGAGGAAGGGAGCTTCATGCAATAAGCTACTTGAGAGATGTCGGTAGCTCAAACGACGGCATGAGCAATGGAGCTGGTGAGAAGTGGTTAGAGTCTGGATATGTTCTGAAGATAGAACCAATGGGATTTGCTGAATGGAGCTTTGAGAAGAAAGGAGGGAAGGGCGACTCCAGGATTTCTGGCCTGAGCAACTGGAGTTACTATTTACTAACATAAAGGCTATTCCAGGAAGAGGAAGGGGTTTATTTCAGGATTGTGTTTTTAAGTTTGAAATGAGTAAATATCAAAACGGAGTTGTCCAACACAGAATCAAATGTGTGTGTTTGGAGGAGAGGGGGAGTTCCTGCCGGGAGGAGAGTTTTGGGTTACTAGCATAGAGATGGCACATGAACAGGAAGCTCAGTAAGATTTCTGAGGTGCTAAGTAAATACAGAAAATAAAAGTGAACTCAGAACTGAGCCCTGTGAGTTGGGTAAAAATAGGTATCACATATTACAAACAAGAAAACTGAGACTCAGAAAGTTTTAAAAAACCCACCCAAAGGAAAGAAATAATGCCAGGATTTCAAATTAGTTCTTCTGCTTCCAAATTTTTCCTTGTTTCTAATAGTGCACTGTCTCTTATGCAAACTTTCCCATAATAGGAAAAGTCCCTCATTACAAACTTTTTTTTTTGCTTTCTTACTGTGTCCCTATGAAATAAATTTAATTTTTAGTCATAGACATGACTTTCCCTCTAGCCTTCCAAAATAGCCTGCTCCACCACCTCATCTGCACGCTTAACATCGGCAATAAGTTTGCACTCCAGACGATCTAAGTAAACTTCATTAGTAACAGACCCAATTCTGGACTTCATTAAAATGAAGTTATGCTTTGAAAGTCTTATCAGTCAGTATCTTTTTGATGTTCTTTCTTTAACTTCATTTTGGGAATGGATAGCTGATGGTTTGGTTTATTATATATTGTCTTATGCAGTTGCTATTCTAAAATATTTTTGGTTAGGTGATCCATAAAATTTTGTTCAATCAAATGCTATGAACATTCCCTCTTGGTACAGTAATTGTGTAGGTTTAAATCTTCACAGTGCCACAGAACAATGAACACATGTGTATGTGCAGCGCATATCCTGCCCTACCCCCCACCCAAAGCCTATCTTGAGGACACTGAAATCAAACTTGCACGAAGGCGAAGCCATCATGAGCCCTGACATCCACACCAAGTCGAAGAAAAAAGGACTGAGTGCAGAAGAAGAGAGAACCCGTATGATGGAATTGTTTTTTGAAACAAAAGATGTATTTCAATCGAAGGACTTGGAGAAGATTGCTCCCCCAAAAGGCATTACTGCTATGTCAGTAGAAGTGGTCTTTCAAAGCTTCATTGATGATGGAATTGTTGTCTGTGGGAGGATTGAACTTCTAAGTACTATTGGGCTTTCCCAAGTAATGCTCTTCATGCAAGGAAACTTAAGTTGGAGGTTCTGGAATCTCAGTGGTCTGAGTGAAGTGCAAAGCATGCAAACTTACAGAATCTAAAATTGGCCAACATGAGACAAAAGAACCAAAGAAAGGAAGAAGGAACCATGCAAGCAAAAGAGCTTTCTTAAGCCGGGCGTGGTGGCGCACGCTTGTAATCCCAGCATTTGGGAGGCTGAGACTGGAGGATCCCGGTTCGAGGCCAGCCTCAGCTGCTTAGTGAGGCCCTCCGCAACTTAGTGAGACCCTGTTTCAAAATAAAGAATAAAAAATAGGGCTGGGGGTGTAGTTCAGAGGTAGAATGCCCCTGAGTTCAATCCCCAGTACCGCAAAAAAAAAAAAAAAAAAAAAAAAAGAGCTTTCTTCACTTTGGGACCAAAGGGAATAGCTTAAGGCAGAAGTAGAAAAATACAAAGAAGGTGACCCACAAGTTATAGAAAAAATATGTCAAGCAAATACACTAGCCAAAGAAGCTGCTAACAGATGGATTGATAATATATTTGAAATAAAATCTTGGGCCAAAAGAAAATTTGGGTTTGAAGAAAATAAAACTGATAAAAATTTTGGAATTCCAGAAGACTTTGCCTACATAGACTGAAATGTTCGATGGTTGTGGAGAATTGCTGAACTTGTGAATATGTAAATTTTAGAATATTATCTAACTAACTGTACTGAATTGTCATTTACCTGTAACTGCTTGTCATTTAATTTTAAATAAAGTATTAAATGTAAAAAACAAACAAACAAAAACCACTTTTCTTCCCCAAACAGAAAGGGTAGATTCCAGAAGCACAACTCCTAGCATACTAGAACGGAAGCAGACTTAATAAATCAGCAAAGTTTAGACCTAAGCAGAGCCTCTCTTTGGAGGAAGTTGGATGACCTACCGTAAGCCACACAACTAGGTACCATCTGCCTAGAACTGACATTCCTGCTTTCTGACCCTCCAGGAGAGAGCTGAGAAAAAAATATGGTAGATTGATGCCTTTGACTGATCCCCTAAAACATTTCATTATAGTCAAGATTTAGAGGACAACAGAAAACTGACAAAGATGTGAAAAAACAATCACTCTGAACCACATTATGTTGCGAGACTATAATGCACCAATACAAGTATATGAGAAAGCAAACTTGTGGGAAATCAAATTGTTTCAGTGCGCAGCATGGCTGAAACACAGGAAGCAAACCCTATCTCTACCATTTCCTCAGGTTATTGCAACTCCTCACCCTCCGTTTCCTCTTCTGTGAAACGGAGATAAAAATGTTTGGGCCGTTTTAAAGATTAAGTGTAGTAACACATGTTAAGCATTTAAATAGTACTTAATAGCATTTAAATAGTACACAGAGTAGGAGCTAAACTAACCCTAATGATTATTATAATTTTTTTTTTCAGTACTGGGGGTTGAAACCAGGGGCAGTCTACCTCTGAGATACACTACCACACTGATTTTACTTTTTTATTTTAAAATGGGGCCTTGATAAGTTGCTGAGGCTGGCCTTGACCCTGCGATCCTCCTGTCTCAGCCTCCCCAAATAATGGATAATATCTAGCTTATTATCAGTATTTATTTAAAGAGTCAGAGAACATAGGATGATGCCCATCTCTTCTGTTGGCTCTGAAATCTCAGACAAGTTATTGAACTTCTCCGAGCCTCAATTATTTTACTATAAAACAGATGGAGAAGGAAACACACTAAATGCTGTGTTCAAGTATCCTGCTTTCAATCTCATTATGATGTGTACTTACAATGCACTGATAAAAGTGCAAAAGAAAAATAGGCTCATAATACTTCATCTGTTGACCTAAGGGCAACGACATATGTGAGGACTGAATGAGAATTTCAAGTGAAATTGAAAATTGCTGTTTATAAATTGTTTCCTTGCCCTGTGTTCATTGTTCTCTCCTTCGATATCTTATCTGAGTACATATTTTTTTTAAAAGTACTTTTATTGGTGCATTGTAATCTCACATCATAATGAGGTTCATAGTGCTGGTGACATATGCGCACACAGCACTTGGTGGGCTTTCCTGGCTCCCTCCCCACTCCCCTCTTCCCCGTACAGGATATTGAAATTGGCATTGGTATTCTCACATATGTACAATGTCAATGGAAACCATTCCTTCATTGTTCCTCCCTCTCCCCCTCCCCCTTCCCCTAGGCCACCTCCCTGGCTTCACTGGAGTTTCTTCTCCATTATTTAAAGTTCCTTTTGTATCCTGATTACTCCATTGCTTTCACATATGAGAGAAAACATCTGACCGTTCACTCTTTGTGACTGATTAATGTCATTTAACATAATGTTCTCCAGTTCCTTCCATTTTCTTGCAAATGACATCATTTTGTTCTTTATTGCCGAGTAGAATTCCATTGTGTGTATATGCCAAAATTTGGCAATGCGTTCATCTATTGATGGACACCTAGGATGGTTCCATAATTTGGTTATTGTAAACTTTGCTGCTGTAAACATGGATATGCATGTGTCACTCCAATATTATGATTTCACCCCCTTTGGAAAGATACCCAGGATTGCTTTAGCTGGATCATATGGCAGACCCATTCCCACTTTTCTGAGAAATCTCCACACAGATCTCTATAGTGGCTGCACTAATTTGCAGTCCCACCAATAGTGTAGAAGAGTTCCTATTTCCCCACATCCTGGCCAGCATTTATTTATTTATTTATTTTTATTATTATTATTTTTTATTTATATTTTCGGCATGGATTATTTTACACATTTCTTGAGTACAGCAGGGTACAACAGGGTTACATAGACATTTTTGAGATCTCAATCATTGTCAGATCACAAATAGCACCACTTCTTCATTTTACACATATAGCCCACATTCTTAACATAGCCTGGTCTAGCAAACTTTCTAGAGTCAAAACCATACTCCTTTAGGGTCATATATTTACTTTCTAAGAAGTAGTAGGGTCTTTCATCTATGGATCCTAGGGGCAATCTCCAGACTTCGAGACGCCAATGTAGCCATAGCAGAAGAGTCACTATAATTGCTCATATATGCAGATAGCAACTGCCAGGGGGGGAGAGGGCCCAGCTGGGCTCCCACAACTCCCCAATTTTTATTTTAAAATGCATGAAGGACTGTGCCTGTCTTAGGTCGTTTCCTACCAGGTGCTTAATCTTACCCGTCATGGGGTCTCAACAAGCCCTGTCTTAGGTTGATTTGCCCTGAGAAAATCGAACCCGTCATTGCCTACCAGGCCCTGTGTGATGGCCAGCATTTATTGTTGTTTGATTTTTTGATGATTGCCAATCTGAATGCATCTTCAATCGCAGTGTTAGCATAGTTGATATTGTGTTAGTTGAAACGATTAAGAAAGAACACTTTGCTTAGATATGGACAGAAAGGAAAAAAGATGCTATCAAACACCAAACACTGTAAGTCTAAAGAATGTGACTTGCAAGTTATTTTATATCAACTATGACCTTCCTAGAGTAATTAGCAAAAAAGTACCCATTAATGTAGTTTTCCTGCCACAATGAAATGTCAACTAGATTTGCCTTTTTAAATCGGTTGGATGGATTTTACAAAATGTCAAAATTAAACACTGAAAGAATATGGTAATTGTGAAAGTTTTCCTTATGATTACATTTAAAAATTAAAAAAAATATTTTTATGCTTTTATTGGTACACTGTAGTTGTACATCACAGTGAGGTTCAAAGTCGTACAAACATACACGCACACAAGTCTCGGTGTGTGTTTATCTTCGGGTCCCATCTCACCACACACCCCCTGCCCATGCCTAATAGTGAGATTTGTAGTGATGCCTGCATACATGGACACAGGATCGTCTGAATTCTCTATTTCAGCAGTCCTTCCTTTTCTCCTCCTCATCTCCCTCCCTCTGTTCCCTTATGCTATTCTGCTGATCACTTTCCTCAATTATCTAATGTCCCTTTTGTTTCTTATTTTTTTTTCTCTAACTTCCACATATGAAGGAAAACACTGGCCCTCTGGCCTTCTGGGGCTTCTTGATCTCACTTAGCATAATATTCCCTAGCTCCATCCATTCCCCTACAAAGGACATCGTTTTGTTCTTTTTTACTGATGAGCAGAATTTCATTGTGTATGCATATTTTTGTTATCCATTCATCTGTTGATGGGCACCTAGCTTGGTCCCATATTTTGGCAATTGTGAATTGTTATAGTTACATTTTGTGATGCAGAAATGGGACAGGAAATGATCTTTCCTAAGCAGTGGATAATTGGGAATCAGAAGCCATGATGCTTGTTTTTGTGTTCCATTTGACTTTTCTCTAGGCACTTTCTGCATGTATGCTTCATTTTTTCCATTTTCTTAGGTACTACTGGTTTTCACCTCTGTGTCCATGACATGGTCATTATGGGGTTTGCCTTCTACTAAATCCCTTGAGTTAGTAACAGAATATTGACTATTTTGAGACTATTTCCCTTGTGAAAATACTATTTTAATTGGACAAAGGAAACTATTAAAATGACTCACACAGGAGGTAGTAGGATATAATTTTACTTTTACTTTTCAGTGATATCTTTTTTTAATGTGTAATCTTCACAGTTTAAAAAACTAGAGACTTTATATTTCAGGCTACTAGTACCTAATGAAAAATTTCATATAAAATTTGAGTTAAGAGAAATGTTGGTTTCTTTTCTCTCTTGTTAAACATCAGATTTCTGTGTCCATTTTCAACAAAATATCTTCTTGCAAAAGGATGTCTGAAAAAAATGAGAGATAAAGCTGGCTGCTTATTAAGTTGTTCTTAAGGTAAAATCTTAGTGATAGTGAAATGTGTTAGCTTCTGCCTGTTTCTGGATGTATATTTCTCATTTCTTGCTTTTTCCTCAACTCCCTTTAGGAGGAAGAACCTTCTTTCCTCTCAACCTCTCCTCTCCTCCAATTTTATCAAAACATAGGCTATAAGGAAGGGCTTTGATTTCAGTCAACTTTATGTGAATTGAAATAGATAAATAACTTTTCCCATGATTGTTTGCAATTTAGGTCTTAGCAATAAATATTGAAGAAAATATTTTTCTTCCTGATAATTTACACTTACATCACCAACAGGTAAAGGAAGCGTATTTTTAAGCAGAATATCATTTCTCCTTTAGCACCTCTGTGGTCATACATTTGATGCTTAAATGGGTCATAATGACTAGAACTGATTTGAGTAGGGTAAAGAGAAGAGGTATGTGAAGAATTTTGCTTTTGAGACACAGAAACATATTTGAAATATTTGAGAGTCTTTGAGACATTGGCATACAAACTAATTATTCAATTGTTTGCTCTTACACAAACTGATTAACTGATATATGTACATCTGTAGACTTGTTGGTTTCTTCAATTCTTATTCATCATAATCATTCTCTCTCTTTTTTTATTCATGCATCGTGAGCAAACATCTTTGTTAGGTACAAATTGATAACGACATATTTATGTGCCCACATTTCTCATTTGACCCCTTCCCTAAATTCCTACCCCGCTCCCTTGCCCTCTCTCCCTCTCAAGTTCAATTTAGTGAGTAACCTTGATGTACATTACAGTGTCCCCGCCCCCCGTCCATCCCTTTCGATTAAATCAACTTCTTTGTTTATGAAGGGTCTCTCCTTTTCCATCTTAAGACCCTCTTATGCCCCATCTTCTCCCTAGCATCCGCATATTAGGGAGAACATATGCTTCCTTACTCTTTGTGACTGGCTAATCTCACTTAACATAATGATTTTTGATAAGGGAGCCAAAAATATACACTGGAAAAAAGACAGCCTCTTTAACAAATGGTGTTGGCAAAACTGGTTAACCATATGCAGGAAAATGGAAATAACCCCACTTTCTCACCCTGCACAAGAGTCAACTCAAGGTGGATCAAAGACCTGGAAGTTAGGCCAGAGACCTTGCAGCTACTTGAAGAGGGCATAGGACCAACACTTGAACACATAGGCACAGGTAAAAACTTTCTCAACAAGACCCCAAAAGCACAAGCAACTCAAAGGAAGATCAATACATGGGATTGCATTAAACTGAAGAGCTTCTGTGCAGCAAAGGAAACTATCGAGAACCTCAACAGAGAGCCTACAGAGTGGTCTAATATCTAGGATATACAAAGAACTCAAGAAAATCACAGCCAAGAAAACAAATAACCCAATTAAAAAATGGGCAAAGGATCTAAATAGACACTTCACAAAAGAAGAAATACAAACGGCCAATAAATGTATGAGGAATGTTCCACATCATTCTCTTTTTATTATTCTTTTCTTGTTTGGCTTGGTATTGTCCAACAACAGACAAATGGATAAAGAAAATGTGGTACATACACACAATGGAATTTTACTCAGCCATAAAGAAAATTACATCATTTTCAGGAAAATGGATGAGACTGGAGAATATTATGCTAAGTGAGATTTTAGTTATTCTCAGAAAGTGAAGGGTACCTACACACAATGGAATTTAACTCAGCCATAAAGAAAATTACATCATTTTCAGGAAAATGGATGGGACAGGAGAATATTATGCTAAGTAAGATTTTAGTCAGTCTCGGAAAGTTAAGGGTTGTTAAAAAAAAAAAAAAAGAAAGAAAGAAAGTGAAGGGTTGTATGTTTTCTCTCATTTGTGGAAGCTAGAGAGAAAATAGAAAAAATAAGGGAATTTAAATAATGCAAAGACAGATCTGTAGAGTAATTGGGTTAAGGGGCGAGTGGAAGAGTGAGGACTGGAGAAGGAAACAGTTCAAATAATTCTAAGGCAATATGTGAGGTATTATTACCAACCTCACTAACTTGTGTAGGGAGGGGTAGGGGAGAATAGTGTGGGAGATAGAGGGAAGTTCACAAAAATCTATGTGCATGCATGCTTTTAACACATCGAACCTCACTTTGCTATATGATTGCAATGCACAGATGAAATAAAATAAAACAAAACAAAGAACTGTAGAATATGCATTCTTTTCCAATACATGTGGATCATTCATCAAGGTAAACCTCATGATAGATTATAAAGCATGTCCTGATAAATATGTAGGAATTGAAATACAGGATATATTATTCTGAACATACATGAACTAAATAAACAATCTATAATAAGATTGTTTATATTGTTATAATATTGTTATAATAAGATTGTCCTGATAAATATGTAGGAATTGAAATACATGATATATTATTTTGAACATACATGAGCTAAATAAACAATCTATAATAAAATTGTATATATAATCTATTCATATGTAGAGAGAGATTGATAGATTGAATAGATTGATAATATGGAAATTGAGATTGATTGATTCAATAGATTGATAATATGGAAATAAGTATATCAAGATGTTATTGAAAAAAAGAAAAAAAATGTTATTGGTAGTATATAGGTATTGTTATATGAGTATTTATTAAATCATAATTCTCAAACATTTCTAAAGTCATAATTCTCAAAGGTCCTGTATGTGTATAGCATCTTAGGAGTTCTGACCCCATCCCCTGCCTTCAGGAATGAAGAGTGTGATGATTCCCATTTTAAGTACAAGACTACAAAAGTCTAGCTATCGCCTTACCTGAGGCATATATGGAGAGTGCTAGCCAGCCTTCTTACTGCATGAAGGGTGATTCTGTTTTGAAAGTGGTGATACAAATTCTCTATGCATTTCTTTCTAGAGGCATTGATTTATTAGCTTGTCTTTTGGCTAGATGAAGAGATAGAATGTGTCTGGGCTTTTCTGCCAATCAAAACGTTTTGGGGATACAGATGCCAAAACTTCAATGCAAGTACCATGACAGTTGATTAGCATGCAATATTTTTACATTCCATGGGAGATAACATTGAACCTTTGAAATCCATCTGCATTCAAGGGGGGTTTTTCTAGACAACCCTGAAAGAATGCTGACTTGGTTATCAAACCCTGAAAAGAATTTAATTCTGTGCATATTTTCAGCCTTCAACTTTATCTAACACATGTCTTCTCAACGGTTTTACTCTTTGGAATTCTGTCCTTTTCTTGCACTTATTTAAACACCCGCCCCATATTTTCAGAATTCTTTATATTAGCATGACTAGCTAAGAAGTCCTGCATATTTATGGCTATAGACAGTATTTCACTTGGTAAGTAGGGAATTATAAATATAGGCTTAAAGAAGCCTAACTTTTAACAACAATAACAACAAAAAACTAAGGAATCAATGTCTCTAAGAGAAGAATAAGGAGTTGATGTTCTTTTGTAGTTTTCTCTTTGGATGCCTCTTTCAGCCTCACATTCATCTAATATTGCACTTGTAGGGGACCCACTTTGAGATTTTGAAAGCTTTTTTCTAAATGCAAATGTGTTTATTTTGTTTAGCATCTTATGAGTGATATCTCATAAGATAAAACTTTAAAGACCATTTATCAACATTAGGTTTTTTTTTTTTTTTTGTGGCACTACGGACTGAACCCAGGGGCATTATACCTCTCAGCTACACCCCCTAGCCCTAGTTTTTATTATTTATTTTGAAACAGGGTCTCACTAAGTTGTGGAGTGCCTCACTAAGTAACTGAGGCTGGCCTCGAACCCGGATCCTCTGGTCTCAGCCTCCCAAGTACTGGGATTACAAGCGCCCAGCTTCAACATTAGCTTTATATCTAACAAGTTTTTAAATTCTCAGTATTATCAACAATTCTCAGTATTATTTAAGCAATTTATATCTCTTGGTTTCACACTCAGTACCCTATTAAGCATTCTTTTTTTTTTTTTTTGGCGGTACTGGGGATTGAACTCAGGGACATTCTATCTCTAAGATACACCCCAAGCCCTATTTTTTATTCTTTATTTTGAGACAGGGTCTCACTAATTGAGGAAGACCTCACTAAGTAGCTGAGGCTGGCTGCAAACCTGCGAGCCTCCTGTCTCCCAGGTACTGGGATTACAAGTGTGTACCATTACAACCAGCTCAAACATTCTTTTATAAAGCTACTTTTTTTTATCCCAAACCAGAGTGGTCTTATACTTTGTAAATGTTGTTTTCTGAGTACAATTAGTTCCTAATCCTAGTATTATTATTATTGGTATAACATAATAATCTAGGGATTCAAGTTGCTATCTGAAAGATAGGTTCCTCTGTTTTTCTCACTGTGAGGGGTGGGGAAATAATAGTTTATTATGTAAGGTCATTGCTACATGCAGAACTGTCAGGGAAATTTTCAACTCTGTGTTTAATTGTTTTATATTTCAACTCAGGTGAAATAATTAATTCCTTTAGTAGGTGACGATGCCTGAAGAAGGTTACCTTGTAAAAAACCATATTTAATTTGTATCCTGAAATAAAGAATGAAGGGCCATTTAGTTCTCATGTTCTTTAGCATCAATAGACAAAACATAGCAGTAGGGAAAGTACAGACCATCAATGCCAGCAGGGCTCTTTTGTGTGTTTGTGTAGTACTGGGGATTTAACCGTGGGGCATTCTATGTCTGCACTCCACCCTCAGTCCTATTATAGTTTTTATTTTGAGAGAGGGTCTCACTAAATTACTGCAGGCTGGCCTCAAACCTGTGCTTCTCCCATCTCAGCCTCTCAAGTACTGGGATTACAGGTGAGCACCCCCACATCAGGATGCAAGGACCAGTTTTAATTAGTCTATAACAATGGATCCTTTTCACCGTATAGTTGAGACATTTGACCACCCCAGAGAGAGGAGATAGGAGTGAAGGATTGTTGATTCTCTGCTGAGGTGTTTGTTCATAGCTCCACACATTGTCCTTAGCAATGACTGTCTTCAGTGGACCAGAGACAACTCGCAATGGCACGGTAACAATGACCAGCGATGGGTGATGTGGCAGGCAAGGAGTAGAGATGGATTATCGTTGAGAAAAGGGATTAGATCAGTTTCTTTAGAGAACAAAATATTAGCGTATTCTTTCTGTTCATAAGAGAACATTGAACATGAAGTAGAGGACATAGAGTAGTGTTGGGGACTGGATTGTGTCCCCACCCCTGAATTTACAGGTTGAAGTCCTAATCCCCAGTGTGACTGTGTATGAAGATAAGGCCTTTAAGAAGGTAATTAAGGTCAAATGAAGTCATCAGGGTGGGGCTTTAAGAGGAACAGTGTCTTTTTAAGAAGATGAGACACCAGACCTGGGTGTGAGCAGAGGAAGAGCCATGTTAGGACACAGCAAGAAACCGCCATCTGCAAGCCAAGGAGAGAGGCTGCAGGAGAAACCAACCCCACCCACACCTTGACCTTGGGCGTCCAGTCTCCAGAACTATGAGAAAACAAATGTCTGTTGTTTAAGCCCCCCCATCTGGGGTATTGTTATGACAGCCTTAGCAAAATAGAACTCTAACAAGGTTCTTAAAAGAATTCAGGAAATGGTAGGTATTTCAGTATGAGGTCCACTGGGGATTAATTGCATGATTTTTTTTTTGCAGGCGCCTCGCCTCTTGTTCTTACTGTCAGGCGTTGACCTGTGCAGACCACACCAAGAGGACACTCACCCTTCTGACTTCTCTTGGTTTTCTCAATAGGAAGCACCAGCAAGAGATGGGAGAGAGATGAGACTGATTTGACCAGAGACTTGCCTGCCAGGGTCACTGTGAGTTGGTTGCATCTTCTGAAGAAAAGTTCTTATTCTTGGAAATTGAGTTTTGTTTTTTTTTTTTTTTTTTTTCCCACCCAAGCATCTGCCTTTGAATTCTGGTTACTGTCAGCTCCTTTCATCTCTTTAGGCCAAGAGGTAGCTGGGAAGCACTTTCCTTCCAAGTCCCAGGACCTCCCAAATTGCATTAACCTTTGCTGGTTCCCTTACCTGTACACACCCTAATCTCATGAGTCCTTTTAGGAAACTTTCTTCAAATTACCCTCCCATGAGCCTGCCATTATTTTTCCTGGCTAGACTCCAACTGTGGGATACAATACAAAGTCTATTCTATTCCACAGAAGTTTTTGATTTTATCCTATTAAATATCAATGGTGGTGGTGGTGGTGGGATATGTGTGCAAGATTACTATTTGCTTATTTTTTGAAAAGTAAATGTAAATTTATTTTTTAGCCAGGGTAAATTCTCTGGCCACTGCTCTGTCCTCAGAAAAAGAGTCAGCATCTAACTGTTTCTTACAATGTTTGTATTGGTTAGGAATTTTGCTGGCTTTTCTGGTAACAGAGTACAAGGAAAATGATGGTTTAAATCAGTCAAGGGGGTGATGTTCCTTATTCAAGGGAAGTTTATTTCTTCACCCCATGATCCCAGCTGGCCTTGTGACCAATAGCATGCGCCAGAAGCAACAAAATGCAAGTCCCGAATGTGAGCCTCAAAAGGTCTCCTACACTTTCTCTCCTGAGACCCTTCTGCTTGAAGATGATGGTCCCCTTGTCCTATGTATCCCGCCAAGGCTATCCAAAACCCAGTAAACACAGCCAAGACCAATCAACACTAATTCAGATTAGAAGAACTGTCTAGTTTCCCAAACGTGGAAGTGGAGCTCAATAAGTGAGTTGTTTGAAATTACTGAGTTTGGGGAGTGGTTTGCAATTCTGATAACACTATCATGGGTCATCAGGGGCTAAAGTCCTACCTGCTCACTGCTCCACCATTCCTAAGGAATGAGCTTTGCCCTCGTATTTACAAAAAGCCCTCTGAAGTGCCATTACATCTTCATTATAGACAGGAGGAAGAAGAGAAAGGCAAAGAAACCTTCCACATGTTGAGAGAGCCTCTTTTAAAGAGCTTTCTCAAGAGCACCACTCAATAGTTCTCTTCCATGTCTCATTGCCTACAGATATCTGCAAGGAAGATGAAAAAGTGTTGCTTTTATAGCTATGCACATTGCAGCAGCCCATCCCACGAAAGAGGAGTTCTGTTACCAAGGAGGAGAAAAAGGAAGACTGAATGTGAGGTAGCCAATAGTAATTTTGGCCACACAATTATTCTGGACCCTCTGGCATAGATTATTTTTTGAGTCTGTTGTCGAACGAATACCTTATACTATTACATGGAACTGCTGAGTCCTCACTAGCTCAGACACACCATAGATGCCTTTAAAAATCAGTTTAGTGATTCCTGGTCTGGCTTCATTTTGCTTTGTCCTCACATCTGCCCTGGGGATATAACTCATTGAGTTTTCTTCTCTTTTTTTTTTTTTTTTGCGGTACTGGGGATTGAACTCAGGGGCATTCTACCTCCGAGCTATACCCCCAGACCTATTTTTTATTCTTTATTTTTGAAACTTACTGCAGTAAGTTGCGCAGTGCCTCACTAGGTAGCTGAGGCTGGTCGCGAACCCGAATCCTCCGATTTCAGCCTCCCGAATGCTGGGATTACAAGCGTGCGCCACCATGCCCGGCTCTCATTGAGTTTTCAAAATGTTTTATATCTTTCTGAGATTTTATGGTAAAGGAACAGGTCAAATTAGAGAGTCTCTGTTTTGAAACCTACCCAGAGATCAAGCACTAGTCTGAATAAGACTAGTATAATCTAGATAGTTTAAACGAGGAAGGAAAGCCCAGGGGAATTCATCGGTATTTCCAGAGCCTTTAGCACCTCAGAAGTGGTCAGTGCCTGCTCTAGTTTGTGTTTCAGCTTCCGCATGTAAAGTCTGGTGCATGATCAATCCAACATAAATACTAGTATGATCCATCCTGGGATAAATCCACATAAGCATTAATGACAAATAAAGATTGGACTAGCTACTTATTTATCCTAAGATGTCTATGAAAACAAAATGCTAGATGATATTACAGCATGCATTAATTCTATGCCCAGCACTGCTTAAGATACTTAAGAACAGTGATTTTTTTTTTTTTTTTTTGGTGTTGGGGATTTCTAACTCTGAGCTATATCCCCAGCCCTATTTTTTTTCAAGATTGAGGGTTGAACCAGGGGCATTCTACCACTGAGCTACCCCCCCCAGCCCTATTTTTTATTCTTTATTTTGAAACAGGGTCTCACTAAGTTGCAGAGGGCCTCACTAAGTAGCTGAGGCTGGCCTTGAACCTGCGATCCTCCTGTCTCAGCCTCCTAAATACTGAGATTACAAGTGTGTGTGCCACCATGCTCAGCCCCTAGCCCTATGTTTTTTTTTTTTTTGTTTTTTTTTTTTAATTTTGAAACAGCATCTCATTAAGTTGCAGAGGTCCTCACTAAATTGTCAAGACTAGCTGCAAACCTGCAATCCTCCTGTCTCTGCCTCTCAAGTACTGGGATTACAAGCATGCACCACCATGCTGGCAAGAACAGTGATTTTAAAATTGTCTGTGATGGAGGACCTTTTTATTAAATTCCCAGTCTGTCCACCTTGCTACTTATACTTGGACATCAGTGTAAGTATATACTTGACAGTTGTGTCACATGTGACAAAGAGACAGCTGAGACAGCTAATATCCCAGATGCACACCACTTCCAAACTGGTCACTCTCTACCCATAGGAAAAGTCCTCCAACCACACATTTGGATGTACTGGCAATGGAAGATTGTCATAAAAAATTTCGGAGCACTTACTCTTGATTTCTGTACTTACATCATTGCAGTGACAAATCCCAGACGAGCAGGAAAGTAATAAGGCATGCTCTGCACCAGGGGGGTTTATAATCTTGCTGGAAAGACAATTGCTGAGGGTTTTGCTGAGTTGCTGAGGCTGACCTCTAACCTATGATCCTCCTGTCTTAGCCTCCCAAGTACTAGAACTACAGGCATGCACTGCCACAGGCGGCAAGGGAATTGCTATGAGAGTCTTGCTCCACTGCTGAGGCTATCCTCGAACCTGCGATCCTCCTGTCTTAGCCTTCCAAATACTGGGATTACAGGGTCACCACCATGCTCAGCTTATGGGACTCTTTGAAGGCTGTGATGTTGTGTCAAGCTTGGGCATAAGAATCTTTGTCCAGGTAAAAGCATCTTGTGACTTTTCAACCCCTTTAAGTTTCTATGGCTTCTTAAGTTATAGGACCAGATGCTGGTCCCTCAACATGACATGCACCTAAAATGTCTCCTCACCATCTTATCAAGCCTAGGGAGGGTTCTCAGAACCTCTCACTTCTATGCTGAGACAGTCAAGGGGCCTGGGTGTTAGTACTGCTTGAAAACCTCTGTCTTCATTGCTAGGATCCAAAATCTGGAGGCAAGAAACTCAGAACTCAAGCACAATGTCCATCTAGCTTCTCAAAGTGAGGGAGGAAGACTGCCTTTCATCCTTTCTAATATGAGTACAAAAACCTAAGGTGGTCTCTCAATAGGCTATTTTTAATTGTCGTAACTACCCAATGAGGTAATATTATAGTGCTTATCAAGGAGGAGAATGTTGAGTATATGCAAAGTTTTAGAAATACACCAAAGATTACATTGTTAGTCCAACACTGTCTGACATCATGTTATAAACATCTGAAAACAATGTATATGGTCATTTAAATTTGATTTGAGCTGAGCATGGTGGTGCATACTTGTAATCCTAGTACTTGGGAGGCTGAGACAGGAGGATTGCAGGTTCAGCAACTAGCTTCAGCAACTTAGACCTTGTTTCAAAAAAAAAAAAAAATAGGGCTCGGGGTGTAGCTCAGAGGTAGAATGCCCCTAGGTTCAATCTACAGTACCGCAATTTTTTTTTTTATTTGAAAGTCCACTTCTGAATCACTGTGCAAGGTTAAGAAAGAAGGGTTTGGAATGTTCTGGAACATTGAAAGAATGGAAGCGGGGAGAATTTTGAAGAGGCTGGTTCAACATCATGTGAGGTCATGAGCATCGCAGCTAGAAGACGTCAGTGAGCATTACTCATTGATCCTGAGAGGAATGGCAGAGAGCGAAGTTGAGCAGAGACAAAGATAATGTTCGGCTTAAACATCTGTTCTTCCTATACCCCTGACTGTTTCATTAAAGTATTTAAGTTTTTCCTTACATAATTACCACATAAATGGCTGCATGGAGCAGTTAAAACCTAATAATCCTGTCATCATGCTCTCAGATTAATTCACTGTAATTACCATTGAGTCTGAGCATTAAATCTTTCTGATGAACTTTAAGGTCAATTAGCCAATGTAATAAACCCTTTGAAATTTTGATTGAAATTGTATTGAATTTATAGAGTTACCGTTTAGATGAGTTGCCATGTTTGTATTAAGATTATCTGTGCTGGAACATGATTTTCTTCTATCTTTTCAATTATTTTTTATGACCTTTAATAAAATTATTTTTTTCTTTATGTCAAGCTTACACATTTTTCAGAAAACTAATTTCTATACATTTTCGATTAACTGTTGCTGTTACAAATGGGTTCATTTTCATTATATTATCTAATTATTGCTAATATGAAACAAAGCTCTTAATCTGCTACATTTGCTACATATTTGATCACTCAAAGAAATTTTTATGGGTTTCAGCAGTTTTCACTATTTTGCTAGATTTTCTAGATAGACAAACTATGTTCCATAATATTTGTAAATAATTATTTTTTAAGAATGATACTCCTTCGCCCTTGGCCCAGATGTGTTGACTACATGCATAGACACTTGTTAGTGATAATGGTAGTTCAAAGAATTTTAAGCGGATGAAACCTGAACTATTAATGATGTAATACCTGTGTTTATTGCTTCAGATTAGGTTTATTGGATAAAGGGCTGTGGCTGTGTTCCTGAAATCATAACTCCAAGGCCAGTCACTCCTTTAAGTAGAAACTCACCCTGAGGGGGAGAAGACTGAGTTCCACAGGACACTGAAGTCTTCAGAGAAGAGATCTTAGTACCTGAACTATCGTGATGTGACATATGGATGAACGGTTTATTTCCAGAGAACCTTTGGCTCACTACAAAGCAGCTCTGCTCCTTTTGAAAATGTCTCCTTTGGGAAAATGGCACGCTGGGAAGTTTATCCTACCAAAAGCAGCAGTAAATACGCCATATAATTTGTTGTTAAAGGGATTTGGGAGTTTATTTGCATTGGGTCCTTGTTTCAAGTATGGGTATATGATTCATATGGTTCACTTTTATTCCTTGCCATGTACTTAAAGAAAATGATATCATTAAAGAGCATCTGCAAATAGTTAGGATTGTGTCACTACTTGGATCCTGCGAGGAACGCAGAGGCACATCGGCAGGGGAAGCAACGGGAGGCGGCGTGTTGGAAGGTGCAGAGATGATCACAGATCACCTGAAGCGGAGTGGTGCGCTCAGAGGGAGGGTGCTGGGGAAGGGAGCTCGCTGGGGACTGCTGACCCTTGTCAGGAAACAAAACAGGTGTTCAAAATAAACTGTTTTTTAAAAAGGAAATTGGTTGTTAGACTGGGGCTGTGATTAAATCCCACAACACCGAGGAAGAAGGTGTCATAATCACTGAGACTGCACCTCCAAAGCTAACGTAAGTAAAATAGATAATTGGGAACTTTCACCAGATTGGTGTTTTGTCTGTTTCTGTGCCAAGGGCATGCTTTAATAGTAATCCTACAAGATCATAAACTTCAGAATAAGTTCTCAGGGGTTCCTGACTGGTGGATTTCCTTCCTTCCTTCCATTTTTTCTTTTTTTGCAGTACTGGGGTTTGAACTCAGGGGCATTCTATCTCTGAGCTACATCCCCAGCCCTATTTTTTATTCTTTATTTTGAAACAGGGTCTCACTAAGTTGCGGAGGGCCTCACTACGTAGCTGAGGCTGACCTTGAACCCAGATCCTCTGGTCTCAGTCTCCCAAATGCTGGGATTACAAGTGTGCGCCACCACGCCCAGCTCTGACTGGTGGATTTTAGATACTTGAGCCTTTCCCTTGGTTTTAGACATGTGTTCCTGATGAAGAGTGTCAGCTGAGAGAAGAGCTCTGGCTATGAGTTCTCACTGGCACAACCCCTTGGTGAAATAAAAGAGGCACTCCTCTGAGAAAAAAACGGGCATGAACCAGTAAAAAAGAGATGAATGATGCAAGAGAAACAGAAGAGATTAAGTGCACATGGTGGATTCTAAGAAATGGGAATACATGGAATTGAATTAATGATGGTCTATGAAATATAAAGCCTGCCTGCCTGCCACACACTAAACAGGTGTTCTCAAGTCTTGGCTGGCATCTGTGAAACCTGCCTTGGCCGATTGGTGGGATCAGATACACACCTCACTCAGAGTTGGCCAATAAAGTCTGCTGAGTAGGCAGTGCCCACTGCGCTCTTTGCATACTTGTGCCATTTTGATCCTTGACAAATGCTATATGGTTCCAATATTTCCCCCAAAGTTCCCGTGATGGAAATTTAATACCCAGCACAACAGTGTTAGGCAGGGGGCCTGGTAAGAGGTGGTTAAGTAATGAGGGCTCTCTCTGGCCTCACAAATAGGCTAATGCCCTTATGGAGGGAGTGGGTTAGTTTTCATGAGTGGATTGGTTATAAGTTTAGCTTCCTCTTGCCCTCTCTGTCTTATTCATGCTCATTCGCCCTTCCACCATGTTATGACGTGGCAAGAAGGTCCTCACCAGATACTGGCACCATGCTCGTGGCCTTCCCAGACTCCAGAACCATGAGTCAAATATAATTTTCTTTATCTGTTACCTAGTCTTTTGTATTCTGTCATAGCAACAGAAAATGGATGAAGACAGCAAGATATTTACCTGCTATTATGAAGTAACTTTTTTTTTTTTTTAAACTGCGAGTGCAATACTCCTCACAAAGAGAGTGGTATCAATTGTATTTAAATAGAACTATAGAAAATGCTCTCTTATCTAGACTATTAAAATTAGTATCTTCTGGGAAGGCAATCATTTTGGTTATTTAAGGATTGTATATTGACAATGCATATACAAACAAAAGTAACAGAATTCAGTCAATTTCTAATAGTACACAAGGACCTTGTTCCTTAAGAGCATTATTTTGCAATTATAATCACAGTATGTCAAAATGTGTGCAAAATCTGGTCATTTGTTATTTAACTATTATTTAAATTCTGGATAGATGGAAATTTTAATACCCAATTCATAAGTAACTTCAGAGGGTCAAGAAATGTCTGAGAGAAGATAAAATTTTCTCTAAAGAATTTTTCCAATGGGTTTACTGTAAAGGAGATATATTCCAGGAATGTATGTACCTCAGGGAACATTATAGCAGAGGGATCTCATTTATGTCCAGACCGATAAGCTTATCTTAACTTTGAAGAACAAAAGGACAACCTTCTAGTGGGGAGAATGGGATCCCAGTCCCTATGGCTTTCAAAATCCTTTCAGATTCATGGTACCTCCAAATGAAATATGCATGGGTCTGGTAGAAGCAAGAGACCAGATTCAATGTTAATGACATTAAGAGCATATTACAGCAAAAATTAGTGGTGATTGTACAAAGTTCTAAACACTTTCCACATACCAATCAACACCAGAGCTGAAAGAAAATATGTAATTAATACCATAACAGGCACAAACTGCCAAGCTCTTTGCCACCCATAGAAGATGTTCCAATACTTTTGCACTATTATATCATGCTATGCTCTATGCAAATGTTTTGTTTTCAATAAAAAGACCCATATGTAGCAAAAATGACTAGCTTACTTTTGAAAGTCCTCTGGCGTGCTTCTAGGGTAAGCAGCAAAAGGGAAACCATCGTGTACAAACTCCCAAAGCATTTACAATGTTTACAAGGAAAAGTTATGGGAGCAGCTCATGGTGTTTCCTCTGTAGGTGGGACTGGAGAAGCGCCACACAATAAAAGTACCTCTCCTCTCCTTTTCCTTTTAAGTGCACACTTATTGCTGAATTGCCTAGAATCTCTTCATATTTGAGGACAACCCAGCTGTTTTGAGGAAATGACTTGCTCCTTGCCCAGTAAGAGCCCTGTCTATCAGTTTATGCCTCTGCTGGAGATATCAGACAATACAAAATACAAACTAGGTGGGACACTCTTTCCTTTAGGATTTTTCCAGGTGTGACCTAGAGAAGAGTGGTCCTTACTTGTAGGAATACCATGAAAACATGTGTTCAGGAGCCACTGCTGGCCTATGGAGAAGGCTGATTTGTTGTAGGAAATAATAAAGCTGACCATTAGGTAAATCAGAAAGCAGCCACGAGGGCACTGTGCAGCCTCAAGTGCCCCATTCCCTCTCTCTGCAACTCTACCTGGTCTTCCCAGTGCTGCGGGCCAACCAATTCTTCTTTTTTCCCAACTTGATTATAATAGTATCCTGATGAACAGAATCATGGTAGACTTTATTTACTAGTCTACGACTTTGGACCTAACTTCTCTGAACTCGGTTTCCACAACTGTAAAATTGGAACCATATAGTTGTTGGGAAAGTTAAATGCGGTACTATGAGATTATTATTATTATTATTATTATTATTATTATTATTATTAGTTATAATTTTATTGTCAATATCTCCTACTAGAAGAATGAAGACAGGGACTTTGATGGTTTTAAAATATGGCTTCAAATTCATTGACCTCCCATTCAATCAAATGGGATAGCTCTATTTTATTCATGTATGTATGTATGTATGTATGTGTGTATGTGTTATGTATGTGTTTGTTTGCTTATTTGTTTTGAGAGGGTGGTTTCATTATATTGCCCAGACTGGTCTTAAACTCATGGACTTAAGTGATCCTTGCTTCAACTTCCAGAGTAGCTGGGACTATAGGTGTGTGCTAGTTTACAGCTATTTTAATCTATAGACTTACACACATATACACACACACATATACATCTATCATCTATCTAATTCATGCCACTAATAAGCTATATATTTGCATTTTTATGTCTTAATCAAACTTGTTTTACTTTATTTATTTTTTTGTTACTGAGGATTGAATCTAGAGGCATCCTACATTCAAGCTCTACTCCCAGCCTTCTTGGTTTTTATTTTATTTATTTTTGCGGTACAGGGGATTGAACTCAGGGGCATTCTACCTCCAAGCTATATCCCCAGCCCTATTTTTTATTCTTTATTTTGAAACAGGGTCTCACTAAGTTGCGGAGTGCCTCACTAGGTAGCTGAGACTGGCCTCGAACCTGGATCGTCTGGTCTCAGCCTCCCCAATGCTGGGATTACAAGCATGCACCACCATGCCTGGCTCATAGCTTTTATTTTGAAACAGGGTCTTGCTCAGTTGCTCAGGGTCTCACTAAGTTACTGAGGCTGGGCCTTGAACCTGTGATCCTCCTGTCTCATCCTCCCAAGTACTAGAATTACAAGTATGCACCATCACACATGATTTATTTTTTATATGTCTTTAAAAAAAATTCCACACTTTAGTTATGCTGATTCATACAAACAAAACCAAAGCAAAACACAATCTATTTATTTTTATAAACTTTTTTTACTGGTGCATTGTAGTCATACATCTTTGTGAGGCACAAGCTGGTAGAGGTATACATGCACACATTTCTCATTTAACCCCCAATTCCCACCCCACTCCCTCCTCCTCCCTCCTTTTCAGGTTCAGTTTAGTGACTGACTTTGATATGTTTGTGAAAGTATATCACGTGCATTAGGGTGTTTCCCCATCACCTTCAGTTAAGTCACCTTCTTTGCTCATCTAATGCTTCTCCTTCTTCGTCTAGAGTCCCTCTTATGTCCCACTTTCTCCCTAGCTTTGCATATTAGGGAAAACATACAACTTTCAGTGACTGACTAATCTCACTTAACATAATGTTTTCCAGTTCCATCCATTTCCCTGCAAATGACATGATTTTGTTCTTCTTTATGGCTGAGTAAAATTCCATTGTGTACAAATCCCATAGTTTTGTAATCCATTCATCTGTTGATGGACATCTTGGCTGTTTTCATAGTTTGGCTATTGTGAATTATGTGGCTATAAACATAGATGCACATGCATTGGTCTGATAGTTTGGTTTCCATTGTTTTGGGTAGATACCCAGAAGTGGTATTGCTGGATCATATGGTAGATTCATTCCCATTCGTCTGAGGATCCTCCATACTGTTTTCCAAAGTGTTTGCACTAATTTGCAATCCCACCAACAATATATTAGGGTTCCCACTTCTCCACACCTTCACCAGCATTTGTTGTTTGTGTTTTTAATGATTGCCATTCTAATTAGTCTTGGTGAAATCTCAAGGTAGTTTTGATTTACATTTCTCTGCTAATAATGTTGAATATTTCCTCATACATTTATTGGCCATTTGTATTTCTTCTTTTGTGAAGTGTCTATTTAGATCATTTGTCCATTTTTTGGTTGGGTTACTTGTTCTCTTAGCTGTGAGTTTCTTGAGTTCTCTATATATTCTAGATATTATTCCTCTGAGGAATAGCTGGCAAAAATTTTCTCCCAGTCTGTGGGCTCTCTGTTGAGGATCTTGATAGTTTTGTTTGCTGCACAGAAGCTCTTCAGTTTACATCACTTCCCCGAAGTCACATACATTGTTTTGTTAGAGATACAGTAGGAATAATTCCTGGGTAAGGAGGTTTTGCATTTTAAATATTTATTTTCTCTGCCATATTGTCCTCACAAAATGTTAGAACAATTTATACTACTCTCAAGGTATATAAAGATAATTGCTATACTAATACCCAAAGTAGTTATTATCAAACTTAATAAGAAATTATGAACAAAAGTGGTCTTCTTGTTTTAATTCCCATTTTTCTTATTTTAGTGAGAAAATATTTTTCAAGTTTTTTAATAAGTTTATCTGAAGTGTTAAAATCATTTTGAGCAAAAAAGTCAGTAAGAAATATTTTGCACTGGATGTGATGATGCATCCCTGTAATCCCAGTACTTAGAGAGCTGAAACAGGAGGATTACAGGTTAGAGGCCAGCCTTAGCAATTTAGTGAAATCCTTAGTGTAAAAATAAAAAGGGCTGGGAGTATAGCTTATACCCTTGGGTTCAATCTCCAGTATCTCTCCACTCCAAAATAAAAAAAAAAAAAAAGAAAAAAAAAACATAATATTTCCTTTGCCAACAGAATACTGTCTTATTATTGAAAATGTATCAGAATAAATATAATAATTTTAAAGTGTCTGGATATATTATCAGCATGAAAAATCAATAGTTACAAATTCATTGGAATGGTATTAGCTAAACAGTGAAAATACTGTCTTTTATCAACTTATATAATTAACAATTGGTAGAGATAGAAAAATAAAAATAGATATAAAATAAAATGTAGGCACTAAAAGCATGCACAATAAAATTTATATCTGGTGAATTTCACTCTGTAAATATTTACTTGGTATAAATAGTGCAGACAAAATTAACCTTGCAATGGCAACAGCTCAAAACAATAAAGTAATTCTTACACTTCAGAAAATAAGCCCACCCCAAATTTCAAAGATAATCTGATAAATGCTATGAATGTGTTCTAAAGAAATATACACACATGCACATGCACACGTACCCCCCCACACACAAGCACAAACATAAACAGACCTGTATACACAACTGCACACACATTACCATATACAGAATCAGAGGTGTCATGAGATTGTTAATGATTCTTATTCTGCTCGGTGTTGCTGAGAAGTAAGAGACACTCCAGGCAATCGCTTTATTACTCTCTATCCTCTCCACACTCCTGCAATGCTTGGAACAACAGCGTTTACTTACCATTGATTTTGTAAGGCTTTTGAAATGGACATAATGCTCAGTTTGGGAGTCCTTAACATATATCTGTCATTTCAGGTCATGAAAGGAAGCAGGTGGATTGAGAAGAAAACTTTCTAGAATAAGGTCCTGGGTGACTTCAGGATCTTTGTATCTTTCAGAGGAGGAAAACGTTCTTTCATGAAAAATAATTGAAAAGGAGGAGAAATTAAAAAAAACAACAACAACGTATTGGTGAGTTATAATTATACCTAGTGCTGGGATTTATTGTTACATATTTGCACATGCACATAATATGATTTGGTCAATTTTATTCCCAAATACCTCTGCTCCTCCCTCCCCCTAGTCACTTCTCTCTACTTTTAGGTATAAGAAAAACCAGGATATTAGGGGGGGTAATGTTATTAAGTCAAAAGAAGACAGCATTCAATACTATTGGAGTGATCAACCATGATGAATGTTGCCGAGATGTTAAGTAAAATGAGAATGAATAAATCATATTCTTTGTATGAAGGTTAAAGATAAGACTATTAAAACAATAATAACCAATAAGTTAGGGGATGCACAATATAAAAAACCAAAGCCAAGAAATAAGCCAGCTGCAGTGGCTCACATCTGTAATCCCAGCACTTACGAGTCTGAGACAGGAGGATTGCAGGTTCGAGGCCAGCAACAGCAATTTAGTGAGAGCCTGTTTAAAAATAAATAGGGTTGGGGGTTGTAGCTCAGAGTAGAATGATGGTGGGTTCAATCCCAGTAAAAACAAACAAACAAATAAACAAACAAACCCACAAAAGGGGGGAGGGTGGAATTAAGGCATTGAATATTTATGTAATCAAAGTCAAGTTGCTACCAGTTTAGAATAGCCAGTTATAGTGATATGATGTTCTGTATGTGCCTCAGAGTAACAAAGTAAACATGTACAGTAGATCTGGATGTGGTGGAGCACATCGGTAGTCCCAGCTACTGGGAAGGCTGATATAGAAGAGTTGCTTGAGTCCAGGAGTTCAAGACCAGCCTGGGCAACATAGCAAGACTTCATCTGAAAACAAATAAGCAAATACCTTTGAGCAAAAACCTGTAGTAGATACACAAAATATTAAAAGAAAAGAATAAAAGCCTACAACTAGAGAAAAACATCAAATCATAAAAGACAGTGAGAGAAGCAAAGGACATCAATGGATCTCTGAAACAACCAGAAAACAATGAACAAAATGGAGGAGAAAAAGATATTTAGACAGGAAGATCACAGGTTTGAGGCCAGCCTCAGCAACTAAGCAAGGCCCTCAGCAACTTATCAAAACCATGTTTTAAAATAAAAATTAAAATAGGGCAGGGCATTTGGCTCAGAAGTAGAATGCTCCTGGGTTCAATTTCTAGTATTGCAATGAATAAATAAATAAGTAAATCAATTGCACTTTTATCTACTTGATTAAGTACTGGGATTATAGGTGTGTGCCATCATGCCTGGCTTAAACATTGGATTTACAATGGGAAGTGGGGAATAAGATCCCTGGTGAGGGGAGTTCAAAAGGCTGAGAGGCACAAGGTTGGGGCATCATTTATACAATGCATGATAGAATGATGAAGAAGCAGGACTGTGTTCCAGGTGTTGCAGTCATCATTAAGAAAGAAGGGATGCAGCTGGGATTTGGATAAATGACGTCATGAGAAGCTTTGCTGAGTGACAGGGTCAGATGATCTGAACTTCCTAAGCAGACGAGTTTTGAAGTTGCCTGGAAGCTGCAGTAGAGAGCATGGAAGAACTTTTCCCACCTCCATGAAAGACATGAATAGCTGTGTCCAAAAGTCCTAATGAAAGACATGGGCAGCTTTTACTGAACAGTATCCACTGAAAACAACTGTAAGAGAATCTGTACCATCAGAGGACAGGCAAGAAGAGGGTAGAGGAAGTTTTCAGAGACGTTGAGGATGCATAGGAATTTGTGGGTGACAGAGGGCACTGTTCAAGGGCCAAAACGAGGAGTGTGAAAAAGACAGATCAGTGTCCATCAATAGATGAATAGATACAAAAATTGTGGGATATACACACAATGGAATTCTACTCAGCCATAAAGAAGAACAAAACTATGTCATTTGCTGGAAAATGGGGAGAACTAGAATATATGGCAGTAAGTAAGATTAGCCTTTCACAGAAAGTGAAGGCTGTGTTTTCTCCCATATGTGGAAGCTAGAGAGATTGTAATACAAGAGGAACTTCAGATAAAGGAGAAGACGTCCCAGTGGACCAATGGATGGGGTATGGAGGAGGGTGGGGGAGGAACACTTGATGAAGGAAACACTTCCATTGATGCTATGCACATATCGTCTCCCGCACTGGACCCCCGCCTGCGAGGACCCAAGGAGACAACAATCACACATTGCTGGTTCAAGCTTCTTTTATTGTGCGCTATTTTTTTCCTCCTCCTCCTCCTTCTCTTTCTCCTCAGGGACGGAGGATGCTACTTATCAACCCAAGCAGTAAGCGGTGGGGCAAGAAGGGGAGTAGGCTTAGAGCCAATCAGGGCTTGAGCCATGAGATGCCTGCATGCAGCCCTACAGCTCTCACCTGGGAGCATTCTTGGGCCACGAGCTCTGGCGCGCTGGTGCATGCACTCTAACATGGCACAGCCCTCCTCCAGGATGCCTATCGTCTGACAGTCATCCAACAGTCAGCTGCTTCTGGCACTCTGCCAGGCGCCATCTTGGGGCGAGGTCTTTCCGGGCCCACCGGGCTAAGACCCCAACATCCCCAACATGCACATACTTGAAATTATCAATGTTAATCTCAATATCATGTACAGGGAAAGGGAGGGAGTGGGGTAGGACCCAGGGGAAGCTCACCAAGTGCTGTGTGCATGCATGTCCCTATCACTCAGAACTTCATATGATGTGTGATTACAAGGAACCAATAAAAGTATATTAAAAACAGATGGATCAGGTTCCGGGAAGAAAAGAGGACAAAGGCTAGTGGATGCCCTGGGTGGTCTTAAGTAAGACTTCCCTAACTTATGGCATGCAGAGTAGAATTAGCTGGAGACCTTGGGGGCTGAGGGTCATTCGTTCAACTTGGAAGTTCTGAGGTCAGGCTGTAATGACTGCAAGCATCTGCCATGTGCATGGGCTGTCTGGGAGACGGCCAGAAGGCTCTTTGGAGGGCCAGTCTTTTGGGTAGCCAGGGATGTGAGACATGTTGGGGTCTCTTGCCTACTGCAGAAAAATGATGTCACAGATTCTGGACTGACTGTCTCACCTGCATAAGTAGCTTTGACATGAGCTTGACTTTCATTGTCTCCCAGTTGTCCCCCCCCCCCCTCAGGGCACTGAGTGATAAGAATCATTGACAAATCTGAACCTATAGGGAAGATGGAGTTTCACTCTCTCCAGATTCCACACACAGTGCTATATGTCCAGACTCTCCCCTAGTCTACACTGGCATAAGCCCATTCCAAAATCCCCTGTGGATTTCACTCAGAGATCCTCTCCCTGAGGAAACACTGGCCCATCTGTCTAGTTTATTTCAATCTTGATGTCTTTCAAAGAGAGGCTCTGTCTGTGTTGTCTGTTCTAGAAGTGGCCCTGCTAAACCACTCTTTGCTCAAGGCCAGTAAGAATCAGTAAGAAAATGTGTTAAGAAAGCAGAGGCCCTGTCAGCCAGGAAGATATCTCTGGGTGGAGAATTCCTTCCTTTCTCTGGGAGATTTTGAAAAATGGCCATGAGAGGAAATTACAGAAGCCCAGGATCTGATCTGGAAAGGCCCAGTTCTATGGCTGGGATTACTTACGTGCGGCCCAGAGACACTGTTAATTGTACAGTTTTGCGGCACGTGGCCAAGCGGTAGAGCTGGGCACGCTGTTTGTCTTCTGTATATTTACAGGATAACAAATTCTTGCGTTATTTGTATCTGGAAAGGGCAAGTCCCTGAACTCAGTATATTCTTGAAATTCTCTGTCCTTGAGTTCTGTGCTTACACTTAAAGGACGGCACACCACATGTCTTCAATACTGAAGGCTGATCTTTGTAAGGACTCTGACTATTCCTGTAAGTGTTGCTTAAATCTTCCCATTATAAAAGCTTTACAATAATCTTTTAAAAATTGGCATAATGAACTGAGAGCTGGTCTTGGAGTCAGGCTATTCTTCATTCTGGTCTCAGTCCTGTTATAAATTAGGTGAATGATTTTGTAAATAGACTTTTTACCTTGCTGGCATCAGTTTTCTCATTTCTAAAAAGAAGGATAAACATCCTGAAAACCATACAAAAGAATTCCTACAGGAGGAAGCAGGTTGTACCACCATCCCTCTCAGCAAGGAAGATTGTGTCCCACTGATAATCAAGGATGTAAACATTTAAAAGGAATGCCTAAGCAGGGTGTGGTAGTGCACACCTGTAAACCCAGTACTTGGGAGACTGAGACGGAGAATCGCAGGTTCAAAGTCAGCTTCAGCAACTTAGCGAGTCTCTCAGCAACTTAGCAAGACCATGTTTCCAAATAAAAAACAAAATAGGGCTACAGGTAGAATAGCACAGAGGTAGAATGCCACTGGGTTTAATCTCCAGCATAAAATCAATAAATAAATGAGTAAATAAAAGCAATAAGCAATGCCTAGGAATGGAACCACAATATGGTCCAGCTATAGTTTTTTGTTTATTTGTTTGTTTTGTTTTGTTTGTTCTTTCTCTTCCATTTTTGGCTAGAGAATCAGGAGGTGTGTGTGTGTGTGTGTGTGTGTGTGTGTGTGTGTGTGTGTGTTTGTGTGTTTGGGAGGAAGGGAGGGAGGGAAGAGAGAGAGAGAAAATATGAATGAATATATTAAACCAAGGGACATTCTATCTCTGAGCTTTACCCCCAGTCCTTTTTTTATTGTTTTGAAATGAGGTCTAGAGGTTGCTGAGAATCTCATTGCACTGCTGAGGCTGTCCTCAAACCTGTGATTCTCCTTATCTCAGCCTGCCAAGTACTAGGATTACGGGTGTGCTCCACCACACCTGGCTAAGAGTTCAATTTTTAATGTGTTAAATTTGAGATGGATATTAGATGTCAAATAGCATTATTGAGTAGGCTTTTTAATATAAAATGAACTGAGTATATTCAGTTCTTTTATTCTAGTCTTTGGTTTGCCTAAAGGCATAGTGTATGATTTGGTTGTGGTTGGAATTTAGTTTGGGGTTATGTCGTAGAAATTCAATATAATAACATAATAAATGAACTATATACCCATGTAATTCAATCTTCAATTACTATTTTCTGGTCATGTCAACATCTTTGACATATTTAAAATTGACCCATTTGGTGCAAAGAAAATTTATATTAGCACAAATTCCTCATAGTGTGTGTGTGTGTGTGTGTGTGTGTGTGTGTGTGTGTGTGTGTTTGTGTATGTGTATGTGTATGTGTTACTCAGGATTGAGTTTAGGGGCATTCTACTTCTGAGTTACATTCCCAGCCCTTCTTATTTTGGACAGAGTCTCAATAAGTTGCTGAAGTTGGCCTTTAACATGCAATCCTCCTGTCTCAGTCTCCCAAGTAAGGGCTTACAGGAGTGTGCCACCATGGCCTGACTTCTCATAGGTATTTTTATTCTTGTTTGAGAAAGTCTATACTTTATAGGTTTCTTCTAGATGAAGTAAGTTCTCCTGAGCCAAAGGAACGTTTACTTTATATATGCTTAGAAGACCCCACCTCCAAAAAAAATAAAAATAAAAACACTCACAAAATGCTACAGAATTAAGGGTAAAAGATATTTATGTAAAGATGTCTACCAGGATTTACCGCACTCGGGAAATGCAGTCAGTCCATTATGAGAAGGAGGAGGAACAAAGCTAACTGCCATCCTGAAGCATTTTACTAGAAATGTGCCCTTACTTTATTTCAAGCCTATCCAAAGTGAATTCTGTTTCTCAAAGTGAGAAAAAAAAAAAAAAGGCAGCACTGCTTTCTAAGAAGTAACATCTGGCTGGATCAGTTACCAGTAAGAGGAAAATGATGATGGTTGGAGTTTGCAATCTTAGGTCGTCTTTGACATTTCCTTTCTAAAAGCTGCGTGGCCACACCCTGTCCACACCTCAGGGAGGAAGCAGCTGCTAGGAGAGGGCCCTGCAGGAGGCTGATGAATTCTGACGCGAGGTCAGAGGAGTGTGAGGGAAATTGGTACCTCGAGTTGGGACTGTTGTACACTTTCATGAATAGCATTGTCCCATCCTGTGGGTGTTGGCAAAACCTTTGTGTTTTACGAGGGACTTATAAAAACAAAGTTTACAATAATTTTTCAAGAATTTTTTTTAACTTAATGGTAGGTAATTGTTACCACTACAAATCTTTAGATAACACATTGGCACTTATCAATGTGGAGAATATTAAATCATTTTCAGTATAGGGCAGGATTTAGCCTCCTCCTTTAGTGAGTAATTTCTTAGTTGAAAGAGACTAAACTCAGTGTCATTTTTTTTTCCAGTACTGGAGATTGAACCGAGGGGTGTTCTACCTCCTAGATACACCCCCAGCTCTATTTTATTTTGAAAGAGTCTCACTAAGTTGCTGAGGCTGGCCTCAAACCTGTGATCCTCCTGTCTCAGGCTCCCAAGTACTGGGGTTACAGGCATGCGTTACCACACCCGGTGTAACTCAGTGTTTTAATCACGGGAGAGAATTATTTGTTGGCTCCCACAACACCAAGTGCGGGGTAGATAACAGGAGGCAAAGCCGAGCCAGGGGCTCATGTGGTAAAGGCTAGAGCCATTTCTCTCCATATCCTGGCTCTGTGTCTTGTCTTCCATCTTGGCTTTATTCTCAGGCAGCCCCTTCCTTCAAGATGGAAAAAATGAATCCCAGCTGCTGCAGGCTTACACTCATCAGCTAAGCAGTCTCAGAGGAGGTGGGCATCTCTGGTTCAGCAGGACACACAGGGCTTCTCTGATTGGCCTGGTATAGGTCAGACATCCCACCTTGAACCAATCAGTCCCTGAGGCCTGGTGAGGGATTTCACTGTAGGGAGGGCAATGACTAGATGCCCACCATTGGACTTGCGGGGTGAAGGTTAGTATCGTACATTCCTGCACCATACAGCAGAGTTGCGTACTGTATTAGTTTGCTAGGTCTGCTGTAACAAAATATCCTAGACTGAGAGGCTAAAATGACTGAAATCAATTGTCTCCTGGCTCTGGAGTCTGTAAGATGGAGATCAACGGGTCTGTAGGTTTGCTTTCTCCCGAGGACACTCCCCCCAGGCTTTCAGACTGTCACCTTCTTACTGTGTTTTCATATGGCTTTTTCTCTTCTTACAAAGACCTTAGTCCTAATAAGTTATGGTCCCACCCTATGACCTAATTCAACTTTCACTACCTCCTTTATGAATACTATCTCCAAACATGGTGAGGGTTAGGGCTTTAACCTATGAAACTGTGGAGAACACAGTTCAGTTCATAACAGGTGTTCATTTTTATTTTTATTTCAACAGTGGGATTGAACCCAGGGGCTCACTAAGTTGCTGAGGCTGGCCTCAAACTTGCCATCCTTCTGCCTCAGCCTCCTGAATAGTGGGATTACAGGCGAGTGCTACCACATCTGGGTAAGCATTTATTTTTTTTTTTAAAGGATAGTCAGGCAAAACCTCTGTAACCGTGCTTCTTACCATCAACTCTTACCTACAAAACAGAAGGAACAATGCATCTTAGCAATACTGGTTCCCTTTTGCCAGTACATTCCTTATAGCTTTGACCAATGGTCTATCATCCAATCTTTTCCATGGAGCCAAGTCATTTGGAGGGTTTCTCCAATATCCATATGTATCCATCCTAGCACATCTGCTTCCCTGAGCCTTTTCATCCCTTCCCATGATCTCCAAGAGTAATTATAGCTTTGAAAATTTCCTCAATGACAGCCAAGACTTGTATGCTTCTATGAGCCATCTTTCTCAGACGTTTACACATTTCCTGTGGTCCTTGCTGGTTGTAAAAGACAGCATCTCAGGAGAGCACTCCCAGATCAATGGAGTCTTTCCTATCCAGTTTCATATTCTGGACACTTTGATACAGCACTCTCAGAGTACTGCACACACTCTCTGTATCTCTTGTCAGTGTATTCTGGCTAGAGCTTTCAGCTCCTCTTAGGTATAGATCTTTTCCTCCCTTGTTAAGATTATTACACCTACAGCTAAGCTCTGCTGGGATTTTGCCTTGCAGACTTAATGGCTGAAGTATGAGGTGAAGGAGTCTGAATAGAAAATCTGCTGTAAGGGAGAGGACTCTGGATTGTTTTGCAGCAAGACATGGAGGGCTGATTCTTCCTAGGGAAGAGTCAATAATTTATGAGTACTCAGGCTGAGCACACACCCACGATCCTAGTACTTGGGAGACTGAGATGGGAGGACCAGCCTCAGCAATTTAGCAAGCCAGTGCTTGGGAGGCTGAGATGGGGGACTAGCCTCAGCAGCTTAGCAAGCCCTCAGCAACGTAGAATTTCAAAATAAAAATAAAATAGGGCAGGGGGTGTAGCTTAGAGTTAGAATCCCCCTGGGTTCAACCCCTACTGCTACTACTGCTACTACTACTACTACTACTACTACTACTACAACTACTAATTTATGCATACTCAGAAGATTCAAAGGAGTCTACAAAGTCAAAATCTCTAGGGTATCTAATAGATGATTCTATCCCATGTGTCAAGATCCTGGATTTTGACTCCAACTTTGACTTATCAGACCCACTTAGTTGAGTGTTTAAAATTCTTTGAAGTTCAGCTATTTGAATTCTTAATTCCTGTGTTTGGTCTTCTGCCCTGCTGCTACAGAAGCTGAAACCTTCTTTGAAATAGGCATCCTTGTCCATTATGATAACTCAGTTATTGGTTGTATTCCTGGGAGCATCAATGTTGTTCAGCAATACTCTATCTAATCTTGTAATTTTTTTATATCTACCATTTTCTCCACAAGTCTTAAAAGCCAAATGTATTGCACCTTCTCATGCATTTCTTCCTAACAGCAAACCATCCTAATTTATTAATGGTGAAGGTTCAACGTTTGAGCCACACTTGCTGACACACAGGCTGTCTTTTCTTTTTTGAACATTGGTTTAGGATTTTCATTGCTATGAAGCAACAGGTGACCCAACCTCATCCTACCAGCTGCTTTCTTGGAATACTGTATCAGTTCCTCAAGGTTGACCTCACTGAAAGCAGATACTGAGACAGGGTTTGTAATAAAAAGGTATATTAGGGATTGATCCATAGGGAAGGAGGGGAGAAGAAGTTCACTTGGGCAGAGAAAGATGTTCAAGTGAGACGCAAGCAGACAAAACATGGCCCCCAAACCACAGAACTCTCTAGGTAATATTGCCCATGCTGGGCTGAAATAACTGGAATTCATACCTCTGCCTCATGCAGTCACCATATGCAAGCTGCTTAAAACAGATCCAGGCAAGCAGGCTCTCTGCAGATAAGGCAGGCACTGCGGAAGCAGATAGCTGCAGGCCGTGTG
Organism: Graphiurus murinus; assembly: GCA_004027655.1. Classification (NCBI taxonomy): domain Eukaryota; kingdom Metazoa; phylum Chordata; class Mammalia; order Rodentia; family Gliridae; genus Graphiurus; species Graphiurus murinus. The sequence continues at coordinate 53,097 of PVLC010006840.1, forward strand.
CCAATTTTCTGTAGCAGGATGTTAATTCCTTCCTTGAAAGGGGACTGGGCAGTGCATATTTGTGTTTATCACAGTTTTATCCTACAGGTCCCAAACCACTGTTCCTATTTTTCAGGCTTCTATCCCCTTCAGATTATCTGATTTCAATTTATCTGTCTCTGAGCTCATTGACTCTTCTGGTATCTACCATCTGCTGTTGAGTCTATGCAGTAAGTTTAAAGCTTTTATTCATTTCACTTTCTCTGTTCTAGAATTTCCATTTGGTTCCATTTCATGGAGTCCATTACTTTTCTGAGTTTCTTTACTTGTTGATCCATTAAGATCATGTTTTCTTCAATTCCTTGAGCATAGTTTCTTTTAATTCTTTAATATTACTTGAAATAGTTTTATCTGTTAAGTCCAATAGCTAGTTTGTTTTGTTTTCACTGCCTTAATTGACAACTTTTTTCTTTACTTCCCTTTCCCCCTTTGCATATTTAGTTATTTTTATTGCATGATTGACATTGTGAATGCTGTATCCTAGGATTTAAGATTCCATTATTTTTCTCTGAATAACACTGATGTTTGTTCTCTTGTGCAGATCGATTACTAATGGATTACATTTGGACTTGCGTGGGCTTAGCATTATGCTTTATTAGAGAAGATAGATGAAAAGACAAAGTATATTCCAAATACCGCTAATTTGGTGGGACTCAACTTTTAAGTTCTTTCTCTCTTTTTATAAATTGTGTTAGGGTTTGGCTTCATACCTTGTAATAGTAGATTTGAAGTCACATCCTTCTAAGACATGATTCTTCTTTCTGAGCATGGTCCTTTTGTTGTTTCAGTTGGATGAACTTTAAATCAACTGTGAGTTAATGAGATCTCTCCACTGTGCCTGGGCTGAACCTCAATGTCTTCCAGCGGTGTTAACCTTTAGTATCTGTGCTTCTGTCTCAACCCTGTAGCAGCCACTGTCTGGAAACTCTCACATAGTTTACCACCATATATGTTGCCTAGTCATTTGTCATGATGAATACTCTCACTGCTATAATAAAAAGCAACTGACCACCCAAGTTAGAAAAGGAAGATTTATTTGCTCAGTTATTTATTTATTGGAGACTCCAGAGTTCAGTCTATGGTAGGCCGGGTCTGAGTAGCTCAGGGAATGGGGGTGGGAAGCAGAGACAAGGAGAGAGCAAGGCTCTACTCTTACATCAAGGAGGCTGGAAGAGAGGGGATACAAAGACACAAGCCACACCCTCAGGGACCCACCTCTCCATCCACACCCACTGCCCTGGTTACCACTCAGTAAATCCATCACAGCAGACTTATCTGCTGATGAGATTACAACCCTCATGACTTAATTGCATCAGCTCTCTGGACATTAATACATGAGTTTTTCAGGGGACATTCTATACCTAATCATAACACCATTAGAACGTCCAAGTCTTAGAGGGGGATATCCTCATTGATGTTTTGGTCTTTTTCATCATGTTAAAAATAATTTTAAATGTATAATATAAGCGGTGTTAATTACATGCACAATGTTGTGAAGTCATCACCACTGTTTACAGAACAGTTATATTAATCCAAATAAGAACCCTATGATCATTAAATAGTAATTCACATTCTCTTTTCCCCTGGACCCTGGTAATATTGAATCTCCTTTTTGTCTCTGTAATGGTTTGGATTTAGACTATCCCTCCAGCCCTCACTGAAACAAGGTAGTACTGTTGGAAGTGGGGCTTGGTTGCTAAGGAGGGGCCCTTGGAAGTGTTGCCTTGGGGATTATATATCCTTCCTCTTCTACCTGCTGGCTCTCTGCTTCTGGCCTCTGCAGTGTGAGTCGAGCTTTTTGCTCTCGCTCTCTCTCTCTCTCTCTCTCTCTCTCTCTCTCTCTCCACTTCTTGCCACCATTCCTTGAGCTCTGCAGAGGCTGGCTTCACTGAAACCCCAAATCTTCCAAAACTGAGCAAATAAACCTTGCTTCCTTTAAGTTGTGTAGCCAGGTATTTTGGATTATAGCAATGAGAATGTTGACTGAGAAGGTCTCTATAACTTTGCCTATTCTAGATTCTTCTCATAAGTGGAATCATGTATGTAGAATCATAACAATATTTGTCCTTTAGTGTATGCTTATTTTACTAAACATAATGTTTATAAGGTTAATTCATGATGTACCATATACCAGAACTTTATTCCTTTTTATGGAAGAATAATATTCCATTGCATGTATATTATGGTTTTTTCACCTTCAAATTCATTGAGCTTTTAATTATATATCCATATATTTCCTCATATTTGGGAAGTTTATGGTTATTATTTCTTCAGATGAATTTGTCTTTTCCCTCTTCCTCCTCAGAATCTCACAACACATATATTGGTCCATATAATCACGTCCCATACATCCCTTAGATTCCTTTTGCTTTTATTCTTTTTTCTTTTTGTTCCTCAAATTGAATGTCTTCAAGTTTATTTTTTTATTTTTTATTTTTTGTGGTACTGGGGATTGAACTCAGAGGCATTCTATCTCCAAACTACACCCCCAGGCCTATTAATTCTTTATTTTGAAACAAGGTCTCACTAAGTTGCAGAGTGCCTTACTAGGTAGCTGAGGCTGGCCGGGAACCTGGATCCTCTGGTCTCAGCCTCCCAAATACTGGGATTACAAGCGTGCACCACCACACCTGCCTTGTCTTCAAGTTTATTGATGATTTCTTCTGTCAGAGTGTGCTGTTGAATTCTTCCAGTGATTTTTTTTTCAATCCAGTGACTGTATTTTTTATATCCAGAATTTCTGTTTGGTTCTTTGCAATTTCTGTCTCTTTGTTCATATTCTCATTTTGTCCCTATATCATTTTCCTTTAGTTCTTTTTTTTTCAGTACTGGGGATTAAATGCAGAGGCATTCTACTTCAGCTTTCCAAGTGCTGGGATTACAAGCATGCACCACCACCCCCAGCTTCCTATAGTTCTTTGTTCATGTTTTCCATCAGCTGTTTGAGTCTATTTAAGATAGCTCTTTTAAAGTCTTTGTCAAGTAAGTCTAATGCCTTCTTTTCTTTAGAGATACTTTCTGTAGATTTATTTATTTTTCTTAGAAATATCTTGTTTTCCTGTATGCCTTATGATCTTTTGTTGAAAATAGGGCATTTGAAAAAAGAGTCACCTTTCCCAGTCTCTGAAAACTGACTCTCAGGGGAACAACTTTACTAATCAACCTAACACGAAGACTTAAGTCTTCTTGGGCCTTTTCTAGTATACATTTTTCTTGGCTTTGCATGCACTTTTTCCAGTTCCCCTCTATATGTGGCTGCTTTTAAATATCTTAATTTCTGAGAGACTCATTCATGCTTTTGTTTTGTGGCAATAGATCTTTTATTTAATTCTTCCATCAGTAAGATCTTACCCCAGGCACTGATAGATCTATATTTCTTCTGTAGTTTTAAAAAGCTAGACATGCTCTTTCACATGGATTCCTCCAGCACAAAATCTCAGCCACTTTGGGGTGTCTAAATTCCAAGGTGGGCGACAAAGAGACCAACCCTTCAGACAGCTTATAGATAGGTTAGAACATTTCAAATTTGCTCCACTGTGCTCTCACCAAACTATGCTAGGAAGGTCATTGGACAAGGGCAAGTAAAGTGCCACATATTTCCCTCACATTTGACTGTGGCTTTTTCTTGATTGTGAATTTGCTTCATTGCTGTAGATCTTCAACTGACTTCTAGAGATCCTATGAAGTTATTTTAGACAGTTTCCTGCTTATTGTTTAATATTTTCATGGGGTAACAAAGTCCTTGAGCTTCTTAGTCTGTCATTTTGCTGACATTAATAATGTTTCCCTTTTTAATATAATGGAAACGGGTCAAAACATGTGATGTCTGAGAACTGATTATGTTCTTGCCTTGACTGCTGGGTTAGGAATTGGGCTGCATGCTGGGCTCACTGGCGGGACACTGCTTTTCCTACTCTGAGTCCTTAATATGGAGTCCCATAGGAGCCCCTGTAGACTGGAAAGGTAGAGGCAGTCAGTCTCATGAAGCCTTTCTTTGTCAGGTATTGTATTTTCCCAATTAACATTTACTGCAGACTTTCTGTAAAGATGAAGAGATTAGATAAAGTTGGCTGACATTGTAATAGTTCCCCTGACCTTTCTCTGAACACAGGAAGCAGGACCATCAGTTCAGATTTATGTCAATTTACACACTAAAGTGGATTATTGCCTAGTAGGTGTATTGCAGAGGAATTAACTTTTAATTGAGGTGACCCCAAAAGGGAAGCTGTTTCAGCAGAGACCTTCTGCCCCAATAAATTGGCTTTTAATGACCAATTTCCTTTCGTGTCAATTCACCAGAGGTGGGTAGGTTCAGGAATCTTTTACTCACCTCTGATGCTGGGGAGTAAAGGCAAGAGAAAGGATAGACACTAATTAAATTTGCTTTTGTGACAGAGAATTGAGAGTGCCATAAGTCTGCTAAGGAATGTCAGAAAGGGAAGGAAATGTTTTGCAGTGTTAAATAATGGGGCATCTAAGCAATTAAACTCTTGACCTTGAGGTTTCCTTATTACAGAATACTTTATACTATAAAACGACTGTGGACACAGGCTCATTAGAACAGCTTATCACTCATTACAATTGTTATATGCCTATTTCTTTCTTATTTTGGAAAGTTGATGTTTTTTCCCTCTAATATTTGGGTCTTCTGAAAAAAAATCACTGATAATTAGAGAGTATCCAGTTTGAAAATTAAGTTAGTACAGATTTTTCTACATTTTTCCATTTTCTATTCTTCTAGTATACTTATAATATGCCATCACAATAAAGTCATGGGATTATTTTCTTGTACAATAAAGGAAATTTTGTATACCATTTTTATAATTATCCTTTATGTAGTGAGACCATCAAGAAATGACTATCCATGTTTAAGGAAGAAGTTTTATTGCATTTGAAACATAACAGTAAACAGCATGAGATTCTTTAAGTTCTAATCCTATTCTTGTACCTATCCTCTATGAAACTTAAAGAAAGTAAAGGAATATACAGATTGGAGTAAAAGCAGCCTACTAAATGACACAGTTGATAAATATACTCATTAAATAATCAAGGAGGTACTATGTATAAATATATATGGGATGATCTTTCTTTGATTTTCTTCTAGTTGAAATGTCATATGATTTTTTTTCTTCTCACAAACACATTTTTCCTAGATGAGGAAGGAGTAGATAGAAGAAAGGATGGAAGAAGTATACTAGTAATTTCTTTATTTTTAACGAGCTTTTAAACAGAAATTGCAAAGTGCTGTATGTTAGTGATAGTGAGGTGAATTATGAATCATAGTTTTCTCTGGGAATACTTTTTAAACACTACTGCACAGATAAAAATAAATATCCATTCCCGTCAGTTATGGCAATGACAAGCAAGGATTGTAATCAGAAATGTCTTTGCTTGAAAGGAACCCTGAATGGATGCAGATGTGGGCAGAGAGAAAGTATCTGAGGTGTCAGTTTCAGGGCAAACCATTTCAACCCCACCCATCCCCTGAAACTTTGTTTTATTCTAGATCCTAAGGAGCATCCTTTTTTCACTGGTGAACACAGTAATCATCACTGCCATAGCTTAGCACACAGGGAACACATAAGAGTGGAAAAATAAACAGTGATTTCCTTGCAAAAATCAGTAGGACTGTCCATCCCATTTTGTAAAGAAAAGCCGGTGACCTTTAGGAGGGGATATTTCACTCATGACTAACTATTTCTTTCTATTATTATTTTTTTAACCATCAACTTTTAGGTTTTAAAAAAATATACAGGAAAACAACACTGTGTTTCAAAAATCTGTTAGTGTCTTGAAATCCAGGGACATTAGGAAACTCAGAAGTGAATTTTCCATGGGCATGAACAAATATGCCTTTGGATAAGACCCACAACTGTCACCTGTAGATTCCTAGAATTGGTAACAAAAAGATTCATGATACTAGTCAATGCTAGTAATCTAAACACACACTTGCTGAAAAGTTTTCATAACAAGATTCCCAAGCTCTGTTGACTGTCAACAGGCAGCTTCTGTTATAAGAGATTTATTTTTAGTTAATAAGCCTTTATAATTTTTTTTTACCAATATTCAGATCTGTCTACTCTAAGAAGTTTTCTTTCTTTTTTTTCTTTGAAGTTTAATGTTTTTGCTCCTCATATTGAGGAAAGCAGTGTAGGAAATGCACCACTCTTTTAAAGTTCCCAGGTGAGACATTTTAAAACAAGAAGGTTATGTGCAGGAAACCTCCTGGTAGGAACTTGGTGGAAACTCTGCTTGGATATTGCATGGTCTTACATGGTCTTTGATCTCACTCCTCACTGCACTGCATGAGAAGAGATTGCTCCCAGCTTCTGCTGACCCAGCTCTGTTCTTAGCCATAGCACTATTTTGATACCTGCATTTTTCTTGGCCTCTGGAGGTAAAGTGTTTGCTGGTGGGGAGGATGAAGAAGCAGGAGGCCGACTGACTTAGATTTGCTTGAGGTTTGGGACTGAGAAGTTAGAAGTCTTAGATCCAGTTTTCTGACCATTTGTCTTGTCACTTGATGAGAAAGCTCATCACTTGATGAGCTTTCAATATAATCATCTGAGAGCCTGTCTTATGCAGAAATTTCAGAGGAAAGGAAGCAAAGTCTCACAGCTCAATAAAATAGAATGGTAAAATTAGTAATACTAAATGTATTTCAATAATCAGGAATGATGAAATGTATTTAAATTAGGTGAGTCAATCAAGCCTTTGACAATATTTTAGAGTAACGTCTATTTGTATATCTATTTATCCATTTCTAAAACCCAAGTCTGCCTCAAGAATAGCTCATGGAAATGTAGTACATAGAATTAGATGCACTCACATAAAATAATGCCAAGAAATATTTTTTTTACAGTAAATCAAGTAATACCTTCAGCTCTTGTTTATATGTGGTTGGCTTGAAATAAGCTTGAATGTTGCAACCTGAGGCAGTTCATAGAATCCAACTGGAGACAGAAATCCTGCCTAGGAGGAATGGAGAGATTTCTTAATTACTTTCAATGCCTAGGTAGAGTTACAGACGAGGAATGGAAGGTCAGATGGTCACCTCACATCAAGATGATTGATCTCTTGAAAATGGAGAGAAGAAGGATATTTTTCTTTGGTTTCATTTGTGTAAGTTAGTCTAAGTCCAAAAATTTTCAAAAACAATGTCCTACACCTCTACAGTGATTTCTAGAAACTGTTCCAATTAGCTGTCGTTTAAACACATTCATGGCTCTGCTGATTTGGCAACTCTGGAAATTTGTCACATGAAAAAATATGTTTCCTAAGGGAAGCAGGGAAACCTCGAGATGCTTTCATAGCAAAATATGGGGGAAGAATGCAAAGTTGTTTCTTAAACATATTTATTTAACTTAAGGAAAGTTTATTGGAAATAAGATTTTATTTACTAAGTTGATTTACGTTTCTTTCACTGACAGTAAACAATGTTTGTGTATTTAGCTTCAGGCTTAGAGTTTCTATGATCAATTTTGAATATTCACTGAATTCTTCTCAATACTATGTGTACCAGCTCATCCATCCATGCATCCATCCATCCATTCATTCTTTTTATTTATTTCTCAAACATGCCTATCATACTTTTCCTTGGCTAGAACAAAAAGGACCATACTAGGACAATGGGCTGTTGAGGAGTCCAATGTCTATTAAGTTTGCTGGTGAATGACTTACCACAATACATATATGAACAATCACAAAAGGGATTGAAGAACATGCCTAACACCAGAAGAATGAGCACAACAAATCAAGGGGGAAAATAAATATGCAGATGAATCTTGATGTGTATGCAACTAGCTTAGAAGACTTTTGAAGGAAAAAACCCAAACAAACCCCGAACTCTTATTTTGAGTTCCCTCAAGAAACTGGAATATGTTTGGTAGGCATTCAAATGATTCTTGATGAATGAACTTGACACAAGGAAAAGTCAAAAGGCAACAGACTATAAACTGCTGTCCCGTAGTCCTGTTGAGTCATATTGAATTCAGACTCTTTAGACAGAAGGTTAAGCTCTATGATTCTTCTGCTTCCATTCTCTACCCATTTTTAGCTGTTTTTATTACATTACCCACATCTCTCAAGCATTCAATTCTTTTTACTTTTGTTTCATTGTTCTAGACAGGTTTTTGCAGTTTAGAAATGCTCAGTCAAGTGCTTTTTTAATTCACTGTTTTTCAAGTAAGATTAATTTTCACATTTCCCACAGGCTTAGTCTTTAATTTGCTGTATTATGTGAGTAGGAAAATACAACAACAATGGGTAGAGGAGGTTTTTGACTGTCAAGATTTGGAGCCAAGTTGATGGTTCAACAGAAGGAAAAAACATGACAGAGACATACATATACATACACAAACACATACACACACTTGTATGCACTCACACACATAATATACATACACGATCACACACATCAGTGATGTGTTTGATGAATGCTTGTAGGTTGCTAGCTCCCAAATTTAGCCCCCAAACCAAAGAGTTAGAAAGGTAGAGAATCGAGAAGCAGAAGAGATCAAGCTCTATTACTGTTAGTGGGTTGTCTGATCTAAATATTTCCTCCAATCTTGGGCTCAGGGTTTTCCTTATTATTCCCCAAAGAAGCATTTAAAAGTTTTCCATAAGATAAAGTGACTTATTTCCTCAACCCTGTTATTAAGTTTGTGACTTGGCAAATGTTCAGCTCTTTAAAGAAGGTCCTTGAGATCCACTTTAAAATATCTCCTAATTGTCTCATCCTAAGAAATGTGATGGCTCTTTATAGTGTACTCAGTGACCTTAGGGATTTTATTTATTATATTTCTACTAAGCACATCTCAATCTGAAAGGTTTAATTATGGTTCTTTCCACAGAAGAAAAATCCCTTATGAACAGTATTTTCTGTTATTAATGTTAAGCAAAGGGAGTGGAAGATGGTCAATCATTTTGCCTTTGGATGAATTACAAGGTGAAAGAAAATTGCCAAAGTATAACATCAAATACAGTAAAGTTTAAAAAGAGCTGGGTCAGGGTTGGCAACATGATCTTTCAGGGGGGCATGTGGACTCTGAGAGAGCTCTATCTTTGGCAGGACTCTGTTGTAATATCCTGCCACTTTTTCTTTCTCGAAGGAGCTTGCTGACGTTGTTGTACCTTCTTTATTCAATATTTTCCTCAACTCTCTCTGTTTCCTCTTTCTGTATTCACTCTCAATCCCTTGCAGTCAGACTCCTGCTTTCACTCTTCTGCCAACACATTCATTTCTGGAAAAAAGCAAAGTAATGCAGAGCTCTTAATTTTTTCCCCCTCTCCTTTAATGTAGATGAATTCATCTTCATGGATAAATAGTTCTGAATTTTGAAAACTGCCCCTGATGGAAAGTTAAAGGGAAAATGGGTTCTTTTAATAAAGAAGATTGCCGGGCTTGGTGGAGCATGCCTATAATCCTAGTACTTGGGAGGCTGAGACAGGAGGATTGTAGGTTCAAGGCCAGGCTCAGCCTCAGTGACCCTGTTTCAAACGGAAAAAGAAAAATTAAAAAAAAAGGACGAGGAGTGTATCTTGGAGGTAGAATGCCCCTAGGTTCAATCCCCAGTATCAAAAATAAATAAATAAAATAAAAAATAAAGAAGATAGAAACTTCTGTAAAATATAACATCTGAGACTCCAACCTCGAGGACTAGTGGTAGTTTTGCTGAGAAATTACATGATTTTATTGAAGAATCTCAGGTCTCTGGTAAAACCTGGAAGAGAGGTAATGAAAAGTGATCATCGGGTGGCTTATTTTTGGAGCACGTCTCACCAGGCACTTTGCATTTTTCCACACTCTTACCTGCAATATTTTCTGACTGTCTTCTCCTCTGTTGCCTGTGGTTCTCCTCCTGCTCTGCAGTCATCTTGGCTCATCTTCTCTCATGTCACTCTTCAATGACAGAAGACTTCAATGACTGTCATAGCACACTCACTCTCATGCCTCAGTTACTGCCCTGTGCCATGGACCCCAATCACTCTTTCTGAGCCTGAGTACAGAAAGAGAACTCCTCTGAGACTGAAGGACTTCACTTTTCTCTGATGGAAGCCCATGTGTTCAACAAGACCCAGAAAGGAAGATACACCTTGGTAACATCTTTCCTCAATCTTCTTTTGTTCCCAAGGCATTGGTCCATACCTCTGCTATGACAATATAGAAGATGCTCAGCACATCTCCTCTGCATTGAAGGAAGCCTGCACTGACAATCAATCAACCTGGCACAGGTGCTTGTCTTACCTGTTACGTGATTGTGGATGGGTCAAGTAACTTATCTTTAAAACAGATTTAAGAACAAACCACCTAACACATTTGTGAAGATTAAATAGAAAAAATGTGTGAAAAGACTTGGTAAATTATAGCATTTTGTAAATATGTTCTTGACTGTGGACAAAGGTTAATCAGGAATAAATCTGATGTTTCATATCCATTCAAGAATGAGAGGATAGAGGGAGTTGATTTTATGACTATTAGAGATGAATGCTCCTTCTTGTTCTGGGCTTCTGGGAGGAGAGATTATCCTGGCTTTCTGCACCCATTTACTTTCTCTAACAGACAATATGGAATAAATTTCCTGATGGGTAAACTTCAAAAAAAATACTCTGTGTGCATTCTGAGCTTAGCTTCGCCAATCTTCATTGTGGGGTTTCCCTGTGTTGTGTGGAGGATGGGATGTCTGGAGGAAGTTCTTTCCCCTCAGCCAGTGGACCTATGGTTATATTCTCCAACCTGAATTCTATCAGTTACACAGGGGATATTTTGGCTTTAAAAGATTTTTTTTTTTTCAACTTCCTAGAATTCAAGTTAGAAAGAAGAGTACTATTATCAAAGTGTCTTCTTGGAGACCCTAACCATGTCTTCCCTTGAAAGTTTAGATTAATGCAAATATGGTACAACTCATCATGATACAAGTGGTCACAGAGTTACTGTGAAGGCTCAGTGATGTAAACACTCAGCACTCAGAACAGTGAATGGTATGAGGTGAGCGCTTCATCTAAGTTAGCTGGTATTACTCTAGTGTTATTAGTAATGACAGTAGTTTGATCCAGGTTTGTGTCTTTTCCTCCTACATCCCTGGTTTGTCTGTTTTGGTTCTTTTAGATGTCAGGCTTTAGTTTGGGTGGCTTTCTGAAACCACTGCCTGTAGCAAGCAAATCATGAGCTCCCTGCAAGGAACTGGGTGTTTATTTCACCTCAAAACTCATATGCTGAAATCCTGATTATCAATGGGATAGTATTGGGGAGATACTTAGGTCATAGGAGTGGAGCCTTATGAAGGGGGTTGGTGCCTTTACGAGAGACCAAAGAGCTAAGTCACTCTTTTCTGCCATGTGTGGCTAAAATGAGAAGTGGGTTTTGTACAACATAGAAGAGGGTCTGCACCAGCATGTTCCTACCCTGGCACCCATGCACTTACAGCTTCCAGGGTTCTAAGAAATTTCTGTTGTTTATAAGGCACCCCAATCCATAGAAATTTGTTGCAACAGCATGAACTAAGACACTCCTTCCTCTTCCCTCCTATTCTTCTCTTTACTTCTTCCCAAATCCAAACCAAGTTTGGAGCTGTGCTTGGCATTGAGAATTAGGAGATGAGCTTTATTGTAAGGGGTCTGATTGCAAAAGAAATGAATACTCCATTGCTCTTGTTTATCTTCTAAACTGACCCTGTATTAATTGTTAAGGATTTTTTTTCTAGTCAAACTGCCCAATCTTGTAAGACTTTCTTTTCATTTCTAAGTGAATGTACAAACAATAAGTTCATGTGAAAAGTGTTTCTATTATGCAACTTGATTTTTTGGCTACATCTGTTCAGGACCATTTCATATTAATATTATATACTTTGGAAATGTGAAGTTTGAAACAGGGAAATTCTCCATCAGAGTGAAAACATAGCACTGTTTTTCGGTATGTCATACATTTTCAGTTGTTTTTTTTCCTATTCTGTTTGAGACATATAGTATGGCTAAATCAATTGCAAAAGCAAGTTATGTAATTTTATGCTTATAAACTTTGAAATGGGTATTTATACTCTCCAAAACTTTCTTGTTTATCACTTACTTTTGCTATTATTAGAAAATATGTTTTTTTTAGGTTTTATTTATTTTTTTTTCATTTTTTTAGCATGGATTTTTATACATTTCTTGGGTACAACAGGGTTAATTACACATCTTTGTTGGGTGCAAGCTAGTACAGGTAAAGACATCCATGCACACATTTGTCATTAACCCTTCCCCAATTTCCACCCCCCTCCCTCCTTCTCAAGGTCAGTTTAGTGATTGACTTTGATGTGACCTTGTAAGTACATCATGCTCATTAGGGTGTCCCCCATACTCCCATTACCTTCCATTAAGTCAAATTCTTTGTTTACCTAAGAATTCTCCTTCATCTGGAGTCCCTCTTATGTCCCATTTTCTCCCTAGCTTCCACATATTAGGGACAGCATTTGATTTTTAACTTTTTGTGACTGACTAATCTCACTTAACATAATGTTTTCCAGTTCCCTCCATTTCCTTGCAAATAACATGATTTTGTTCTTCTTTATGGCTGAGTAAAATTCCATTGTGTACATATACCATAGTTTTGTAATCCATTCATCTGTTGCTGGACATCTTGGCTGGTTCCATAGTGTGGCAATTGTAAACTGTGCAGCTATAAACATAGATACACATGCGTTGGTCTCATAGTTTGGTTTCCTTTCTTTTGAGTAGATACCCAGTAGAGGTATCGCTGGATCATATGGTAGGATCATTCCCATTCATCTGAGGATCCTCCATACTGTTTTCCAAAGTGTTTGCACTAATTTGCAATCCCACCAACAATGTATTAGGGTTCCCACTTCTCCACACCCTCGCCAGCATTTGTTGTTTGTGTTCTTGATAGTTGCCATTCTGATTGGAGTTAGGTGAAATCTCAAGGTAGTTTTGATTTGCATCTCTCTGATTGATAATGATGTGGAACATTTCCTCATACATTTACTGGCCATTTGTATTTCTTCTTTTGTGAAGTGTCTATTTAGATCCTTTTCCCATTTCTTGATTGTGTTATTTGTTTTCTTAGCTGTGAGTTTCTTGAGTTCTCTGTATATCCTAGATATGAGTCCTCTGTCAGATGAGTAGCTGACAAAGATTTTCTCCCACTCTGTGGGTTCTCTGTTGAGGTCCTTGATAGTTTCCTTTGCTGCACAGAAGCTCTTCAGTTTAGTGTAATCCCACATATCGATCTTCCTTTGAGTTGCTTGTGCTTTTGAGGTCCTGTTGAGAAAGTTTTGGCCTGTGCCTATGTGTTGAAGTGTTGGTCCTATGCCCTCTTCAAGTGGCTGCAAGGTCTCTGACCTGACTTCCAGGTCTCTGATCCACCTGGAATTGACTCTTGTGCAGGGTGAGAAAGTGGGGTTTATTTCCATTTTCCTGCATATGGTTAACCAGTTTTGCCAACACCATTTGTTAAAGAGGCTATCTTTTTTCCAGTGTATGTTTTTGGCTCCTTTGTCAAAAATCAGTTGACTGGGTGAACTGGGGTCTGTTTCTGGATCTTCTATTCTGCTCCATTGGTCTGTGTGTCTGTTTTTGTGCCAATACCATGCTGTTTTTATTACTGTGGCTTTGTAGTAAAGTTTGAAGTCAGGTATTGTGATACCTCCTGCATGGTTCTTGTTACTAAGAACTACTTTGGCTATCCTAGGCTTTTTGTTGTTCCAAATGAATTTAAGGACTG
>PVLC010006841.1:0-60184 GCA_004027655.1 Graphiurus murinus
GCACGCTTGTAATCCCAGCATTCGGGAGGCTGAGACCGGAGGATCCGGGTTCGCGGCCAGTCTCAGCTACTTAGTGAGGCACTCCGCAACTTAGTGAGACTCGGTTTCAAAATAAAGAATAAAAAATAGGGCTGAGGATATAGCTCGGAGGTAGAATGCCCCTGAGTTCAATCCCCAGTACCGCAAAAAAAAAAAAAAAAAAAAAAAAAAAAAATAAATAAAAACCTACATCTCTTAAATGAACTCTTGGCTGTCACATACCTGGCCTTTGCCATGAGGGAGCCCTAAATTACGTAGCACTTGAGGTTGCCTTTTACCCTTTTCTTTAAGCAGTATGTGTGCTTCAGGACCCTAGTGAGGAAACAGGAGGAAAATGATTCCCGGCCAACTTGGCTTTGATGTTCATCCAGCCACACGCTGTGGTTGCTCTTCCTCTATTTTAGTTCTTGATGTATAGAAGGGGCTAGAAGGGGCATAACCAACCAGGCTAACTCCTACACAGCAGGATTGCTGCAAAAGTCAGGGCAGTTTTTTAAGCAAGTGTTTCAACACAATTCACTGTTTGTTTTAAACATTCTGTATGTGGGAGTCTGCGTGTGCTAAATGCACCAAGAATATTTCCCTTTCCTGTTATGAAACTCTCTTCTCTTTATTTTGTCATTTGGTTATAAAGACCTAAGCTGTAGAAAGAGAAACCTAAACAGAATTTGTGGTACATGAAGTTATTCTCTAATACCCCGGTAAGTGCAGCTCTAGTCCTTGGCACAAGGCCAGCATCACAGACATTCTAATGAGACAGCTCCCCTGACTCAACCCCTGTCAACCCCGGTAGGCTCTGATGTGTGTGAAAAGCCCCAAAGGTCCCTGCCCATTGCAAATTCAAATGATCTCATAATTGGAAACATAAAACAATTTGACTCATATGTGATTTCCTATAGTACACTTTTCCTTTCTGAAAGAAAAGACTTATAAAGTGGGTGTCTATTTGACATTTCCAGATGACTGAGATAGACCAAAGCCTTGGTCTCCAAGGGCTCCTGTGTGGTGCTGGATTCCTCCACTTCAGTTCTGGAATTCTGTCTTCCCTTAGAGTTGCTATGCACCCAAGTAAGAAAGACATCTTTATTGATGTCTATTTGTGAATTTTATATTCCTTGATGTAACACTCAGGAGTTTAACACACACACACACACACACACACACACACACACACACACACACACATACACAGATACATGTGCATAGATGAAGAACACCACACTGACCCAAACATCATGTATCTTTTAAAGTCCTGATATATTTGAGTTTATGTTTATATCAGTACCTTTCTTTCAGTATTAAATAGGCTAGACATATTTCTTCTGGAAAAGTGGATATTTTCCAGAGTATGTGTATATGTTATTTTTTTTTTTTTTTTTTTTTGCGGGTCTGGGGATTGAACTCGGGGGCATTCTACCTCCGAGCTACACCTCCAGCCCTATTTTTTATTCTTTATTTTGAAACCGAGTCTCACTAAGTTGCGGAGTGCCTCAGTAGGTAGCTGAGGCTGGCCTCGAACCCGGATCCTCCGGTCTCAGCCTCCCGAATGCTGGGATTACAAGCGTGCGCCACCACGCCCGGCTTATATGTTATTTTTTATAGAATAGCTTCTATATTGCCCTACTAGCCAACTATTTCATTTTAGTATTTCATTTCAGTGCCATATACATATATGATTTTTTTCTCCATAAATTATACAAGTGTCCAAATAGAAGAAACCAAATATTTTACTATAATGAATAAGGAAGCTGTTCTATATGTTAATCTTTGAAACCTTCAAAACCATTATGGCATTTATCAGAGATATTTTAAAGACTAACATTGTTCTTGTGAGGAATTGTTCTAGCAATATTAAGATGCCTAAAGATATGTATAATTGGTACTTCTCAAGAGCTTCTGCCAACAGAAAACTTAATTAAATGATATATTAGGATTCTTCTAAAAAGTTTTGTAAAATAAATGTAATAATTTAATATGTAAGATTACCTCAGACAAATAGATTGGAGATAAAGTAATACTGAAATCAGATACGCCAATAATATCTGGGGTAAGTGCTATTGCAATCTTGACTTATTTATTAAAAGTAATACACTTAATTAAAAAAACTAAAAATTCTAATTTGGACAGAAATATTCAGTAGCTTTTCTCTATGATTTTTATATTTGATTTCCCTTTTGGAAAAGTAGTTAACATGACCATTGCCTCTGCCCTGATTTGATCAATATATGATACATATCTGTATCAGAACATATATATCATATGCATATATGATACATATCCCTTAAATATGTATAGTTATGAGGTGTCAATTGAAAAAAAGTACTTACTCTTGCGTATATATTTTCCTGTAAGAAAGAGAAAAAAAGTAAATTTATGTAAATATATATTACAGGTAGTATGCAAACATAACAAAATCTTTTTTTTTTTTTTTTTGCGGTACTGGGGATTGAACCCAGGGACATTCTACCTCTGAGCTACACCCCCCAGCCGTATTTTTTATTGCTTATTTTGAAACAGGGTCTCACTAAGTTGTGGAGGGCCTCACTAAGTAGCTGAGGCTGGCTACGAACCCGGATCCTCCGGTTTCAGCCTCCCAGTACTGGCATTACAAGCGTGCGCCACCATGCCTGGTTTAACAAAATCTTTTAAATTTTATTATGTAAAATGAAGTAATAGGTAATTTTCATAAATAGTCCATGAAATTATTCTCATTGTTTTATATCATGTCCCTACTGTTTTATTTTGTTATGTTAACCATTTTGCTTCACATTTTATATAATCTTAAAAACTTTTTATTTGGATTATAGTTACCATTTTTATTTACATTATTAAAAAAACTATTAAACATAGTAGTGGGAGAAACCACAACTGCAAGCTTACAAAGGAAATGTGTAACCGACTTGCAGAAAACCATTATCAAGTCTTCTTTAATAATTCTAACTAGAGTTTTATGCAAATTCTGAATGAATCACCTATTCAGTGAATAATCCTAAAAAAAAAAAAAAAAAAAAAAAAGAAGGAAAGAGAAAAAAAAGCCTTCACTAGGTCTTGCTAGCTTTTGTGGCTTTCATTTTGCCCAAGTAAAATGGAAGTCCTTCCCAGGAAAAGCAAAACATCGTCTGCCTCTCCTTCCATCTTCTCTCTTCCCCATTTCCTAGTATTCACTTCTGGGGTCTGTGGCAGCCACATGGACTCCTTGCTCCTTGTAAAGCCTGCAGGCATGCTCTTCTTCCAGTTCCTTGCCCTTGCTGTTCTTTCTACCTTAATTGTCCTCCCTCTAGACACCTATATAGCATACTACTCCTTATTTCTTTCAGGCCTTTGCTCAAATGTTTCTTCTGAATGGAGCCTTCCTTGACCAACCTTTTAAAAATTGCACCTTATCTCACACTGTACTCTTTACCTCATTCCCTGCTTTATTTCTCACTACAATAGTTGTTATTTTCATATACTATGTAAGATTCTGATTTATCATCTTATTGTCTACTCTCTCACAAGCCTGTGCAAGAATTTATGCTTGATTTGTTCATTGCTGTGGACCCAATACCTAAAAAGTGACTTAATTAGCTAGCAATAAAAAAAGAGTGGGAATTGTTCCAATTAAATTTAAAGAATAAAGGAGAGAGAAAAGCTGGGTGTGATGACTCAAGCCTGTAATCTCAGTACTTGGGAGGTTGAGACAGAAGGATCTTGGGTTAGAGGCCAGCCTCAGCAATTTACCAAGACCCTGTTTCAAAATAAAAAAATAAAAAGGATTGGGGATGTAGCTTGAGGGTAGAATGCCCCAGTACAAAAAAAAAAAAAAAAAAGGAGAGAGAGGAAGTGAGCAAGAGAGAGAAGTTTTTTCTCTATAATCATTTGGCTCTCAAGAAATAATAATGTGTTTATAAACTAATCAACATGGCCTCTTGTTTTCAATTTTTTGGAATAAAATAAATGTCTCAAGTTCAAAAAAATTTTATGACAGCATTTCATTATAGTAGATTATTTCTTTATGTTTAGTGATTGAGAAAAAAATTAATGACAAATACCTATGCTGAATCTCATTAATTTTAACAGATTTTTTAAAAATCCCAGAAATCCATATATGTGGAAAACAGATGTATAAATATGTTATGCAGTTATTTCCTCAATCTTCAGACATTGGTTATATGAATGGATTCCTAAACATCTTGAAATAACTAGTCCTTGAGTCCAAGATTTCCTATATGGGAATCAAGCACTGAATTATATACTTTTTTTAAAAAAATTGCAGCTGCCATGATCTTTGGAAATCATTAACTGCCCTTTAAAGAATTTTTCTACTTCAATGAAAGAAATTACCCACCACTATCCTCCTGACCAATATTTCTTTCCTTTCACTTCCTTTACGCTTCCATTGATTTTCTTTATGTTTGCACTCTTTCCCTAATTTCTATCACTGTCTACTATGGAATTTCATTTGCCCAGGATGCTTTGTAGATCATCAATCAGAAAATTTGGAGAAGATGAGTAAAAAAAAAAAAAAAAAACTAATGAAAATACAATTTTCCAAGAAACAAAGAAATAAACAACAGCAAAAACTTTGAAGTTGAAAGATTGTTATTTTAACTCCTAAAGAAAAGTTAAATTTATTTTATTTATTTTAACCAAACAACCTAAATAATATAACACAAATTAAACATAGTGGTTGATATAGTATAACATTTTATAATAAAGGAACCTGAGAAATTTTCTAATAGGGGAAACCACAATCTATATGGCAGGAACACTCCATTGTAAGGTCTCCTTTTTTTTTTTTTTCCTTCATTTTTTTGAAGAAATCTCTCTGTTAGGTTAAAACTTTCCAGAAGCTAATCCCAGCCAAGGACAATTAAGGAAGGAGGTAATTAAAATCATTTATGGAGTAATGTAATTTGATACACCTACAACTATACCTCCTCTTCTCATGGGCTCATTATAATTTGACTCACAAATAAAAGTTCTTATATGACTACTTCTTAAGGATTGTAGTTTTTCTTGAAACATAATGCCATATAACAAGGCACTGAAAGAAGTTCCAAAAGTGACTTTAATTTTTACTTGGAAAACTCCATTTAGAATAGTAAGTATATAATGGGGGAATGGATGGAAACATATTCCTTTAGGCTTTGTACTGCAGGAGCTGTTAGCTTCTTCTCTGAATGGGAACACTATAGAAGCAATGTGAGCAGGGCACGCCATGACTGGGAGTTAGATGTTTACTCTTGAGGATGGTGGTCTTGGTTAACAACAGGACAAATAGGGATGAATTTGTAACATCAGGGCACGAGGCTAGAAATGTGTCTTCCATCTACCAAAAAATTTCAAAAAGGCCTTTCATTCTTTTTCTATTACAAAATAAACAGATCAGTTGGGCCTCGGAAATGCAATAGGGACTTTAGTGGTATTTATAGCTGGAAAAACAGAAAGAGAAGGCAGCAGACAGGCTACCCTAATTATAGCTATGCTTGCATTTATAGCCCTCTATTTCACTTTCTTCATACAAATCAGAAACCTTAAATAACCCCAAAGAGGCTAAGTAATCAGATCTTTAGCAAACAACTTCCATACCTTTAGAGACTGTATCAACACAGTGTTGCACACAATCATTGGGCCATTAATGCCACTCTGCAAATACTCCTTGATAAATAAATAAAAACTTGAAAATTGCTGATTTGTAGGCTATAGATGCAGATGGGTAGTGTGCATATTGTACTTTTGAATAGTTTTAAAGTCTCCAATCTCTGAAATCACTGCTTAGATTATGTCTGTATGGAAGGGAGAAAAGCCGATCTGCTACCCGGAGTGGAATGAGCGCTGTGCACATGCTTTATTTTTCTTGAGTGTGTATTGAAGAGCACCTGGGAGTGCTCATTAAAGGTACAGATCCTGGATTGCACCACTGGAGATCCTATTTGTTTGGTCTGGGAAAACACAGGAAACTTCACTTTTAACAGACTCCTAGGTGGAGCTGCTGCAGAGGAACTCACACACTAGGAGAAACACTGCCCTAACATTTCAAAGGGATTCAAAATTATTTTCTGGATACAAATATAATTTTCTCTCTTGAAAGATTATGGCTTCGAAGAATAACCAGAGGTTATGACCTTGGATCTGTTACCAAACCAGGCAATATCTCCATTTCTTTCAGAAATTACCCTATGATAGTTTCTGCTGCATTACTTAAATTTGCTCTTGTATAGCTATTAAACTTTCCAGATGGTTTTGTTTATCTCCCCAACTAGAGTTTGTGTTCCTGGGAGGCAAGGACTATGCTTATATGTTTAAAAAATATTTTCAACATTATCTAGCAGTCTTAATAAATATTTATTAGGCCCTCAATAAACATATTTTAATTTTGGTTAAAATGCAACCTAAGTTGCTTTAAAATCCACTTTAGCTTTTGAGGCATGAAGTCACCCCTCTCATGGATATTGCTTCAAACCAAAGTTGTTCCAATATCCCTTTGCACAGTCAAGAATGGAGGCTGCGTCTAATATTCATTAGAAATAGCAACTGCTCTTGGGCTCCGTTATGTAGCCACTAGAAAAAGGTAGAGCGAGAGTAATAGCTTTGACTGATTACTTGGCAAGGGAAACCAGGCCCTCAGGGTGTTCCAGACTCTCTTTGGCCTATAAACCTGTTTGAAAACCTGTTTCTCAGAATTTAAAGCTTAGCTCAATTGAGGTCAGTATTACAGTAATGTCAATAATTCTACTGCTCTCAGCCTTCAGGCAGACCACTACAATTCATCATTAACTTTATTCTCATGGAAAAGCAACTTTTGGGAAAATAGCTCTAACTTAAACTATTTTACTTTGATTTTCTTTCCTTTAAGATATAGTTCTGCCAATATTGCTTCCTTTGAATTTTGTGCTTTTTAAACCTTAACACTTTCCAGTGGCTGAAATTATTCCCCCAGATCAGACTGTTCTGAATACACAAAATATGGGCCATCGCAGGACAATAGCTCGAAGCTTTCAGAAAAAGACCAAATCAGCCATTGGTTCTGAAAGTAATTTTCAGTAATTGAGAGTTGATGAGGTTTCCAAATTATCTCTGCCTTTAATTGTGTTTCAGGGATATGATACCGATGACTGTTGCCTAGTGGACGTTCTGGGAAGGTCTATTTCTTTCTTTTGGGAGATGAATGTTTAGTGAATAATGAACATTCACCCTCCTCTGAACAGACAGCTCCACACCTGTGAGCAGTTAGGAGCATATACCCAAAGTGGAGGAACCACATCTCCAGGTAAGGACCTCCATCTCCAGGGTTGGATTTGGGTGATGAACAAAGGAGCTAATTTTTTATTTGCTGTGAAATTTATTTGATTTGTAGAAACTGAAGAAGGAAACTTGCTCAAGATAGACATCTATTGGATCAGATCTTGCCACTTGTTTCAGGTTGGGAAGGCATTCACTCAAATCTAAGACATCATTGTTTTTCTCAGGGAAAAATGTATTCATACATCTAGATGACCTTTATCCTTATATATGAATGTATTAAGATGACTACAACTTTAAACTTTAATATTTCTGTGAATCAACATGCTAACACTGAACTAAACTAAAAATAGAAATAATTATCGGAACTACTTATTGAATAATTATTTAATATTTTTCTGATTATATTGAGTTTCTTGTGGATGGAATGTAGATAAATGCTCATAATTTAGTGACTGGAATATATATTTTTTCCATTGTAAGGGGGGAAAAAAAAGACTAAAGAGCTGCAATTTCTTAGTGGCCAGTAGAGGGCAATAAAGTTGAAATTATATTTATTCATTCATTTATTTAAATTTATTTGGCTCAATTTAACTTCCCTTTCAGATCCGATTTTAGCCTGGAAAGGCTTCCTCCAGGGCAGTCTCATTTAGTGGCCTGATTTCATTTTAATGCTGCTACAAATTTCTTGTACCTTATCAGGACCCCAATAAAGTACACAGGGGAGGTGTGCTAGAGAGTCAGACTGGTGTGCATTGATTTATACTCCACAACTCCCTCTGGTCAGTTAATCCCTGGCATAATCAAGGTCATTTGAAAGTGGATAATCTTTAAAAGTGAGAAGACCTAATATTCTTATTAAGAGATGGGTAAGATGTCAAATAGAGTAATATTAGTTTTAAGCTTCATGTGGTAGGAAACTCACATATAGTAAGATGCCAGAATCAGCCCCAATACAGCCCCCCCCCCCTTTTTTTTTTTTGGTAGTACTGGGAATTGAACCCAGGGCATCCTACCTTTGAGCCACACCCCAGCCATATCTTATTTTTCATTTTGAAAAAAGTTCTCACTAAATCACCACGTGCTGGCCTTGAACCTGATATTCTCTCATCTCAGCCTACCAAGTACTATGATTACAGGCATGCACCACCATACCTGGCTCAGTCCCATATTTAGGCATATAAAAAGATCAGAAAAAAAATGGAAACTGTGGTTATTAATTGATGGTGTCATATCAAGGACTCACTCTCTCTCTCCCCCCCCCCTCCTCTTTTTATTTATTTATTTATTTTTGGTACTGGGGCACACTCTACCTCCAAACTACACTCCCAATCCTATGTTATTTATTTATTTATTTATTTATTTATTTATTCATTTATTTTTGAAACACTAAGTTGTAGAGGGCCTCACTAAATTGCTGAACTTGTGATCCTCCTGTCTCAGCCTCCCAAGTACTGGGATTATAGGTGTGCATCACCATGCCCAGCTGCAAGGGCTCTTAAAAAATCTTATTTATACTTTCTTGTATTTTTTCAGATTTTTATAGTGAATAGATATTTCTTGTAGGAAAAAATGTATATTATATAGCACCTCCCACCACCTTTTAGGGATGAGGAAAGAAGGCATGATTAATTATCCTGAAACTAACTAGCAGGACCTGACTTGTCTTCAGTCTTCCTGCTTACCCCACAATGGATTGAGGGAAGGAAAAGGGCTACTCAGGAAGTCACAGGAAATTTTACTAACCTTATTAACCCATGTGCTCCAGTGGCTCTGGGGCCACGTGTTATATCACATATTCTTTTGAACTATGTGGTTGCACAATAGCTTTAAGAAAGGGCTTTCCTTCCATATTTTTTGATGTTGCATTTTTATATCTCTACAGAGCCTTGACTCTTCTCCCATGTTATTTTTAGTCAATCTCTCAGAGGAAAAAAAATTGAATCCAGGCTTCTGGCATGTCAGCTTTTCATAAGGGAAACACAAAGCAGAGCTCCCAGCAAGACTCATAAAACATAGGATTTATGAGAGATCTTTCATCTACATCCATTTAAAATGTTCCCCGCTAGGCAACAGGGAGTAGATGGGAATCACCATTTTAAAAGGACTTACTTTAAGGACTGGATGCAGCGGCTCAGATGTTGCTTCAGCTCTTCCTCCTTTTCATAGGACTCCAGTATGCTGTGCGCTTCGTCGTGATGATAGCAGTAGATTTTATAAATATCTTCCAGGGGCTCTTTAATCTGCAAGAAGACCTCTCCTGATAAGTACAAAACAAAAGCAAAATGACATCAAGTCAGACCAAACTGTCACTTTACATGTTTATTATTCAACAACGTCAACCAGTATAAAAGAGGTGGATCCCATCTTATCCCTAGGTGAGGTGTTAGACACTAAGTTGTCTTTTCCTTCTCCTTTCCTTCCCCTCCCTTCCTTCCTTCCTTCCTTCCTTCCTTCCTTCCTTCCTTCCTTCCTTCCTTCCTTCCTTCCTTCCTTTATTCCCTCCTTCCTTCCTTCATTCCACAAAGCAAAGGATGAATAGTTGATAGAAATATGCAGCAAAAGAAAGCTGGTTTTCTCAAAAGTGAGAACGTAGGTGAGAGGTGTGCAGGGTTGTGGTTTGGCGTACACCATGTTGGAGCTCGTCTGTATGAGTTTAAATCATGCTGTCCTACAGACTAACTTTGTGACTTGAGCAAATTATTTTAACTCTTTGAAGTTGTCTCCTCATCTATACAATGGCAGCCATAACAAATTTAATTTCATAGTTATTATAAAAATTAAGAGTAGTAGTATAGATAAAATTCAGAGTATAGTCCATACATAGTAAATGTTAAAAATAGAGCAAGCAGTTCTTGTTAGTTTATTAGAAATATGGGAGATTTTTATTTTTATTTTTATTTTTTTTGCAGTACTGGGGATTGAACTCAGGGGCATTCTATCTTCGAGCTATACCCCCAGCCCTATTTTTTATTCTTTATTTTGAAACAGGGTCTCACTAAGTTGCAGAGTGCCTTGCTAGGTAGCTGAGGCTGGCCTCAAACCCAGATCCTCCAGTCTCAGCCTCCCAAATGCTGTCATTACAAGCATGCACCACCATGCCTGGAAGTAAGTTATTTTAAATATTTATCCTACCAAAATTTCTTCAGGTTCTCTGAAAAGAAAGCAATAGAATTTAGAGAAATAAAATATCTCCTTATGTGTGATAATAAAATAGGTCATTATTACTTTTTTTCCTATGATACTAGGGATTTAACTTATGGGCATTCTGCCTCTGAACTACACCCCAGTCCTATTTTATTTTGAGACATGATCTCAGTAAGTTGCTGAAGGCCTTGCTGATTTGCTGAGGCTGGCCTCGAAGCTGTGATCTTTCTGTCTCAGCCTCCTAAGTACTGGGATTACAGGCATGTGTCACCATGCTGGGACCATCATTAATTTAAAAAATGAATTGAAAGCCAAGTGCAGGAGTGCACTTCTAGTACCCAGGAGGCTGAGATAGGAAGATCACAGGTTAGAGGCTAGAGCCCAGTAACTTAGCAAGTCCCTGTTTCCAACTAAAAAATGCAAAAAGGCTAGGGGTGTACCTTAGAGGTAGAAAGCTCCTGGGTTCAACCTTATTTTTACCACATAAATAAATAAATAAATAAATAAATAAATAAATAAATAAATAAATATTGGATAATCCTATGATGCAAGGTTATGACTATCTTCATGAACCAATTTGGGTGAATTGTATTCAGACATTTAATGAATCTTTGTTAATAGTATGATAAAAGTGGGTCTAAAAATGACGTTTCAAGTAGATGTTGGACAATAGTTTGATTTAATCAACCATTCCATCACATTAAAATGAGCAGCAAGCAACCACTGCCCACCCACCCAGCACTGGATTAGAAGATTTGAGAAATACAGAAGAAATATGTGACAGGATCTGCTCTCAAGAACATTGCGAACTTGAGATTGATGATGATTTGGAGGCTGAATTGATTGGGATAGCTGAACTGATTGACAGTGATGTGAACCTATTTATGTGAACCTATTATAGTAACCGGAGAAAGTCATTCTTGCTGCAGAAATGAAGCTTCCTTGGTATTTTAAACATGTTTTATGCATATTAACTGCTTCATTCCCAACATGCACAAAGAGGTAAGAGGTTTCTTGTCTATATTCATTGAAGATGGACAAATCTGAATTTGAAACAAATAAATGATTTCCCCCAAAGTCCTCTCAGGAGGTGACAAAGCCAGGATGACAGGTGTTACTGGTTTTGTTCTTTCCTTGGGTTTAGACCCTCACTCAGCAGAGCTTTGCTAGGGTCATGCAGTTGGACAGAATGTTGAAATCAGAATCACAGGTCAGTTAGGGGGCATCATGGTGACTTTAGAAATGAGTTTTTTAAAAATAAGTTATTGTATGTTATTTGTTTATAGAGAAATAAAATTTGCCACAGTACTATTGAGATTAATTTGAGAATTAAATGTGATGATGGAAGTAAAATATGCCTGTCACCATCAGCTGTCCCTTAAGCCTGTTTCACTATCTCTAGAATTAAAATAGTAGTACTTAAAAGAATTACATTCATTTCTAATTTCTATCTATTAAAAGGCTTTTATTCTTTTATTTCCTCTTCATTTTATGAGATTTTTCTGTGATTATAGTTGAATTCTGAGGTAATATGAAGTAGTGTGTGTGTGTGTGTGTATGCATGCACATGCATGTGTATGTGTTTGAACCTAGGGGCATTCCACCTCTAAGTTATACCTCCAGCCCTTTTTTATTTTTATTTTTTCTGAACTAGGGTCTCATTAGGTTGCTGAGAGTCTCACTATGTTGCTGAGGATGTCCTTGAACTTGTGATCCTCCTGTCTCAGCCTCTCAAGGATTGGGATTATAGATGTGCACCACCATGCCAGGCTTGCTTATTTTAATAATGCTTTTGAGAGGCCCTGGAAAGAAACTTAACAACTGTGAGCATCTTTGGAGCTGAAGGGGAGAGGGATTCTTGTTTAGTTTTTGAGATTTTTTTGAGTTAATCCTTCTACTAGTGTAGCTCTTGTAGATTTGTCCTTTAAGACAATAACATGAGTAGTAAGAAATAGAGTAGTTAAACAAAAAGAAAATAAAATAAGAGCAACAGAATTTAGGGCTGGGGACAAGATGAAGAGAGAATCCCAACAGCAGAAATAGGTAACAAATGGGATTGGGGAGATTGACTGGGGGGTGGGTATTCAGACCCAGTATGGGAGTGTGTGGCTGGCTGGGGTGGAAGCTCCCTGGCAAACTGGGAACAGAGAATGAATTCACACATCCCAATGCAAAATGAAGTTGCAAATGTCTATGTTCACTACAAAGAAGGTAAGAGTAGATATCCAAAAGGAAAGAAAAAAGATAAGGACAGCCTCACAAATTCAAATTCTGCTCAGATGAGAAAGTCAGAAACAATAACACTTATTTTACACACAATTACACCGTTAATTGCAAATCCCCTTGCATGTTCTTTAACAGACATGTTCCAATTTAAAAGAATTTATAGCTCTCCCCTAAATAGCAGAATCAATTTTCTTTTTAACTCTTTTCCAAATAAAATTCTGTTGGGGCTTTAATAATTATTATTAAAGCTAAAAGATATTTAAGTACTCTAATCGGAAGTCATTTATTCACCCAAAGGCCAAGTACAACACTGGCAGGCAGAATATTTGATTCGCCTCCCAGCCCTACCAATGGATTCTGCTTCATAATAGTGCCGATGAAGCGAGGTGTCTTGCAGCAAAAAGTGATTCTGTTTCCACGGTAACATAAGTCTCAGCTGCGTTTCTTTAGTGGTGAAGGACAACCGCTCTGTCTAATGAATGTGGGTTTGAAGGGATGATTAGGAGCAGAGAAGGGACTGAACCAAGACCAGTGAAGGTAATTTCACTTCTGGCTGCCTGTCACAAAGGCACCAGAATCCTATAAAATAAATAAAGCTACTGTGTTCTTCCTTTCTACAACTCAGGAATTTCTGCATTGACTTTCTCAGAAAAAAATTGCCATGCAAAGGAGGGAAAAACTGCACTCTTTTGAATTTCTTTAGCTGTCTCCTTTAAAAACAACTACTAAAAATATGGAACATATTTTATGTCTTGGTATAATTACTCTTACATTGCAAGTTTTTCTCTTTACTGAGGCAAATATATTCATGCTATTCTGCTTGACCCACATCATTCTTTCTCTCAGACCCTCTGATCTGTCTCTAAGATGTGCCTCTGTCTTGTGACCCCACCTCAGGATAAATTTTCTCTGCAGGTAAGTAAGCCAGGGTAAAGCCAGTGATATTCAAGGGATCTGCTTGTCCTAGGCTTTGTTTAGGAAAATGACATCAAAGAGAAAGAAGTAGTTATATTCTTTAGTTTGTCCTTATTTGACAACAATTTACTGGGTGACTATTTTGCACCAAGCACTCTGGTTGGAACTGCAGATAAGAAGAACCAACACTCCCTCAAAGAAACTATACAGGCCAGCAATGGAGAGAGAGAAGAAGAAACTCACATTAACTGTGCCTTGTTTGGAAAGCACAACAATAGAGCTGGAAAGCCCAGAGGGGCACCTGTTCAGTCCTTGGGGACCTTGGGGGTTATTCTCATAACAACCTGACCTTGAAATAGGAGCTATGTGTAAATGCAAAAACAAGGAGATAGAGGGAGATGGTAAAGTGTGTTCTGAAACTTCGGGTGGTCCAGTATGGTTGGACGGCTTCATGTCCGTGAAGTTTCAAAAGAGGTTATACAGAAAGGCAAATTCTGAAGTAGCATGTGTATCACTAAGGAGTTGGAACTTGAGTGTGATGGGGAAGACTGCTAGATTTTAGACAGCAGATTAACATGAATAGACAGCATTTCAGAAAGATTGCTATGGGAGAGAGTCATAAGAGATGGAATTTGGGGGAGTAGTCAGTGAGACTGGATGAGTAACCAAACAAAAGTCCTCAATAATGATAAAATAAAATCACCAGATGCAGCGGCACACACCTGTAATCCCAGTGACCTTGGAGCCTGAGGCAGGAGGCTTGAAAGTTCAAGCATGGCTTGAGCAACTTAGCAAAACTCTGTCTCAAAAAGGGGATGGGCGGGCAAGGGGAGGGGATGGGAGTGTAGCTCACTCTAAAACACCCTCAAATCAATTAAATCCCCAGGAAACACACACACACACACACACACACACACACACACACACACTAACAATGATAATAATAAATAATGTGAGCTGAAACAGGAAGTTACATATGCATGTACAGATATGTAACAAAAAATTTCACTATTATGTATAATCATAATGTACCAATGAAAATCTAGAAAAAAAGATTATATGGCCTACTGACATCTTAGCCATCTTGGCCTAAGTAAGTTTGCTCTTTGATGTTTGTGAAATGACAAAATCACCCAACAGCACATTTTTTAGAATGTGTTCCCATTGTTAAGCAACTGTACAACATCATGAGAAATATGTCAGAGATTGACTAAGTTCATGGATGACAGAGCATGTTAGTTTCCCCCCGGAAGTACTCCGCTTCTTCTAAAGTAATAGAATTTTCTGTTGCCCCAATCTCCCTTCCAATTGATGTGATCCTATAATTAAAGTCCATGAATAGGATATAAGTGAACATGTCCTGTGATAATACTCAGGAACTTTCTTGAAGAGGTGGGGAGCTCATCCTTCACCTCTACTTTATCCTGGTTTACATCTGCTACTGGAACTTGGATATCTTGACCTTGGAGGGGGCACCTGCTCGGGGCATAGACCTGTGAACTGGAGGGAGCTGCATCCCAGAAGCCCTTGTGAAGCAGAGTGACTAGACAGCTATAGAACCCAGTAGAAAAATAGATTACGCTAGTAATGTTTTGTTTTCCATCTCTCCCAGCTGAACCTGATTCTAATCAACACACTGTATTTTTTCTTCTTCAGTAGAAAAATATTTGGGAAGAAATCCTGACTATTTGAAAGCCCCTTCTTTACTATCCATAGAATTTCATTTGAAAATTCTGTGAAAATATGACTTGAACTTTGACTTCTGAAGGGTTTAAAGTAGAAAGTTACTTGTAATAACAGCAAAACAACACATTTAAGTCTCAAAACCAACTAAGATTATGTTAAAAAGCAATTTTAGTTAAAATCATAGGTCTGAGATACATTCCAAAAGAAAGTTACCTGTGATTCTAAGTAAAACTTGTCAATACAAAATGTTCAGAACACAGAGAAGTAGTGGGGTAGCTCTGAAGACAGAGGGTAGATGTGGTCCTCTCTCTAGAAAGAAGGCTGGAGATCTAGGAGCAGCAATGCAGACCTCTGGTTATCATTTCTGAATAACACACACAAATGAGTGAATGGCTGGGGCATGCCACCCCCAAATCAGAGGGATTTACTGGCCAATTTGAAGCCAGCAATTCCAAGGAGCGTTCCCCATGGTCTGCTTATCCTCCTTGGATAGGAGCTCAGATGCTGGGGCTGAACAAGGCAGAAGATTAGTTAGCCAAATTCCAGGCTATTCCTATGATTTCTCCTTTCCTTATTCTGTTCTCCAGGAGGCAGTGAAGTGAGGATTCAGAAGAGTAAATGCTGCATAGCCAGACATAGTGGTACATACCTATAACCCCAGTACTTGGGAGGCTGAGGCAGGACCTCAGGTTCATAGCTAGCCTCAGCAACTTAGTGAGACCCGGTTTCAAACCAAAAAATAAAAAGGACAGAGGGCATAGCTAAGTGGCAGAATGCCCCTAGGTTCAATCTGCAGTACCACACACGAAAAATACATATATATATTTAAAAAATAAAAATAAAGAAAAGCAGTAGCAGCAGCCATTGTCCTTCACCTTTAGTTTCATTTAGTTCCTACCTTGCCTAGGGATAAAAAAAAAAAAATGACTGCTAAGGATACCCAGGGGGCCTTGGTTAGGCTTGCAGGATTCTAACCAAATGCAGGTTGCAGGTGGGATGGGTAGCCATGGGATTAAAACAAGTATATCTCTTGAGTATCAATTTTATTAAGATATTTGAAGAAAAAACATTATTTTCACATAAGAGTAGGCTGGGAATCGTACATGAATTAAGATAAAACAAAACTTCAGAATTATTTCATGCCTGTGGCTTTCGGTCGTAACTCCACCTTTCCTGGGGCTCATGACACTTCTCTTCTAATATCAAGAATAGTTTCTGAAGCACTAGCATAAGATGTGTTCAGAAAATTGTGTCCATTGGATTTGACAATCTGAGATCCCTGGTGAGGGCATACCTGAATGTGCAGATTAGTGGTTTTAGGAGGGAAAGAGGCGAGGGAATGGGACTACTGAGAAGAGCTAGACTATGAAGAGGAAGTCAGAAGGAAGACAGCCTGAGTGGGGCGGCAGCCTGTCCATGGCCGTGTCTGCAGCTGAGGTGGCATTCCCCAGCACATCTGGCTTTGGGACCTGGTAGGAAGTGTGGCCTGGTAGTTGAGCAGGACAAACTGGGAACATTCGAGAGCAGTGGAGATGGACAGTTAGTGGGGGTGGCAAGAGCTCTGGCCTGGATTTAGAAGATCTCGAGTTCCTGTCTGTCTGTATCCAGAGCTAGATATAATTTGGGACAACTCAACCTTCATTGTTTCAACACTGGAATAGTTACTCTTTAGGTATTAATCCAGCTGGAACACCCAAGAATACAGCTGTTTATTTAGATGATAACTCATGGTCTTTCTCTGAACCTTGTCAACTTCCTGGATACTTTTTTATTTTTATTTTTTTATATTTGGCACTGGGGATTGAACCCAGGGGCATTCTACCTCTAAGTTCCACCCCAGTCCTATCTTATTTTTTTAATTTTGAAACAGGTTCTTACTAAATTGCCAAAGGTCTCACTAAGTTACTGAGGCTGGCCTCAAACTTGCAATTCTCCTGTCTCAGTCTCCCAAATACTGGGATTAAAGGTTTGAACCATCAAGCCCAGAAACTTCATGATGCTTTAATTCCAGGTGTGGGTTTTCATAATGCACACATTGAGATAACATTGGCTGTTTGGGAAAGTTTACGTTTCTGCTGACTGAACTAGAAAAAGGCGAATAACGCTTTCCTACTCGAAGATGATAACACCGAGGAAGGCCTGGTACTTAGACTGTTCCATGGCTCTCCATTTATCTCACCTTAGTCAATACCTCTCTTGAGACTACTTAAATTTGCTATAACTGGTTGCTCTTTAGGACCTAGAGGCTCTGAAATACACTGGCAAAAGCCCCAGACAGACTCGATAACAACAGCAGAAACAACCTACTGAGTTCCCTCTATGTGCCAATGAGTACACTACACACTCTTGTCTCTCGTTTCATTCAGTCAGTCAGCACTCATGGTGGACAGTGTTCTGGGTGACACAGCAGTCACACAGCAGACAAGAATTCCTCCCTGCCTCATGGAGCTCACGTTCTGGAGGGGGCATGCCTCATGTCTTGCTATTTCTGTTAAAATAGGTACACAGGAATGTGCATCCCTTACCTGTTGCCTGTCCGTTCTTCTGAACACTTCTTCCAAACACACAGAATTTGCGCTCGCAGTGCACCCAGTTTAAAACCCCTGACCTGGTATTTCTCAAATCTCTTGTAGTGAAGGGTGGCTGAGAAGGTATGCCAGAATGTGTTTGCATGTGTGTGCATTTGTTTGAGAAATAAAACAGTATGTATGAAATGCAATATAAGCAGAAATCATTGAGAATAAGTTAGATTCCTCCAAAACGAAAAATGCTTCACCAGGAGGTGTTTTTTCTCTTACTTGCCTTTAGGAAGTGGTACCTGAAAGTAGAGTAGCCATCTTGGGACCAAGATTTCAAAGTCATGAAGATTTTGAAGGAAAAAACTCTAACGGGCCAACAAGCAGCTATACCAGTCTTAGACATTATGGGTTTCTTGTTGTATGAGAAAAATAAGTCATTTTATTTAGGTTGAACCCTTTCGGCCAGGGTTCTATTCTAACCAGGCAAATGCAATTCTCCCTGATCAAAGCGACTTGCCTGCAGCCACGGAGCTTGTGGTGACAGCTGGAATTAGAGACAAATCTGTCTCCCTCCAAAGTCCATCTCTTTCTGGAGTATCTTATACTCTCAAGGCTCACCTCCTGCCCATGCACATTTCCTTTTAGCTTCCTGGAGGCTGGAAAAGCATTCAGAGATTTACAGGATGTGCACACACCTGTACTTAGGATTTTACTTCTATGAGTATTTTGTGCCATATATGACTTCCCACAGGTCCATTCACTTCTGCCTTCAACCCTCCAGTGCTCCTCCCTGCCCAGCTAAGCCATTCCCTCCTCTGGCCAGCTCCATCAGTACCATGTCCTAGGGTTTATGTTTTTCTTTTCAGAGAATAGAACTGTAGGACTTTATTGTTTTTAACTAAGCCACTGTTATTTTTTAGTACAGTAATAAGTCCTAGCATTACGGAGTCTCTTGATCTCACGCAGGTAACTGGAGTCCCAACCCCAAGTTGCAGCCTAGCAGCTGCTTCCCCTGACTTTTTTTTTTTCCTTTTCCTGTGTGGATTTGTGTATCCTTGACTCCAAAAGCCCTGATTTCCCCCTGTCATATTTTTCGAGGCTGACAGCTTTCCTGATACTAACATTTTGGGGAAAAATGCCCTGATCTTTTAGCTTTGTATCCATGCCTCTTCCCACATATTGTCTTTAAACATTCCAGGAGGAGGTCCAGGTAACTAGAAATCATTAGGTCAAACTTATCTGTGTCTTGAGTCTACACACACACACACACACACACACACACACACACACACACAAACACACTACTCAAACACTCGCTCCAGTAAGCTTAGTCTTATGTCTCGCCACGTGGCCTCTTCACATCATATTCCCAGCAAAGGCTGGACTCCCTAAATGGCAGGCTTCCAAAGTTACAAAAACAGAAATTGTCATGCTTTCTTAAGGCTTAGACCCAGTTACTGGCACAGTATCATTTCTAGTATGTTGCATTAGTGCATCAGAGTCCAGGTGGAACTAGACTATATTGCAGTGTGAATTCTAGGAGGTATGGATCATTGACGGCCATCTTTGGAATCTAGCTATTGAAATTACTGTTTGTTCACGCTACGAAATGTGGAAAAATGTGGAAATGACACTTTATAGGTTAAATCTCTCTTCCTAAAAGAAAATGTGTCACCATTCTGGATATATGAGTTAACAAGATGCATGGATATTGGAAACAACTGGAAGCCATATACATGCAGCAAAAATGATTTGTTTGGAAAATATGGTTAAGGCCTCTGAAAAATATTCACATTTTGCTCAATTGTTTTATATATATAAGAAATCAAGCTTTGTAAATAGATGGATGGGTAAATTAGTATTCTTAGGTTAATAGCAATTTGTAAAATCATTTATTAGATATTTATTAAGAATAGGCACTGGGAAAACACTATATATATATATATATGACTCATATATATGACTTTTATATGGTTTTAATTCATAAAAACCTTGTGGAATGGGTATTAGTGCCTCTAATTTCCAGATGAGAAACTAAAGTTCAATGAAGTTTTATAACTTGCCTAAGATTACACATCTAGCAAGAGGATGAGCCAGGACCCAATTCAACCTATAATTTTTCTTGTTTCATCCCTGCTCACTATATTCATAAATTGTTTCAGAATGATGTTCAGTTTCACAGAAACAAGAGCAACATCGCATATTCTCATCTCTAAAGATTTAAAACCCATTTCCTATCTGGATACTCTGCTTAAGTCAAGACTTTAAAGTCCATCTTCTATTCTGGCATGGTAGCCCTTGGAGCACTCAGATCTGCAAGCATATGCCTCTGGATTTAAACTTAAATCTCATCCAAATCCATAGAGTTTTCCTCCTGGTTTATCTAGGTATCAGGAAAATTTTCCCTTTGGCAATATAGCTGTATGTCACAAACTCTTGATAGAGCCTTCTAAGGATAGTGAAATGGGACACCTGTGCTTTACGTTTTGTGGTAATATGATTTGGGAAACATCTCACCAAAAATCAAGTTATCTTATGAAATATAAGTGTTTTAGTAAAAGGTTTAGTGGTGGAAATGTCCAGTGAGCTCTGTATTGATACTCCACCATGTGTAGATCAAAGAGGCCTCTGAGTACTGTACTTACAGGCACTGGCATACTGCTATCCTTAGGAGGATTTCCCATACTTTGCTATCTTGTGGCCTTTTACCCCATTTCTCATTTAGAAGTGGAAAGCCACATTTGAAATCAAAGTTTTTCCTCATCAGCTAAGTTGACATAAATTAATCTTTTTTCTGTGAATCTGTATTAATTAGCTATTACTGAAGAAACTTTGAGACTTTGCAAAATATATTTTTCATCTTCTATCCACTAACTACAAGATTGATTAGAGGATTTTGACTGCAACAATTAGGGCTGTGGTGTATGCCTAATGATGATTTTTCTATTTTCCTCTTTCCTTTTATATTCATTAATTGAAATCTACTATAAATAAGGGTTATTTTTCCTCCCCATTTACTTATATAAGTATGCTTATTGCTATTTATTTTATTCTGTGGATCATAAACCAATTCTAACGTTATTTATTTTACTTCTCAAATTTGTAAACCATAATGTTTTAAGTTGAGAAAATGTGTTATTAGCACAGAGGCATATAATAATCTCATAGAAAATTCTCCATGTACTAAAACATGTAAATATTTGATCTGGAATATTTTCATAGATACTTCATTTTCCTCTATTTGGATTCTTTTCTTTCATTATTTTTGCAAAATAAAAACACATCAAATAAATCATTTCCAATTTTTGAATATTTTCCAAATGTAGGTTTTACAAAATCTGGCACAGAAAATAACTTTATTCTATTAAAGAAGATAGCCATCAAAACTTTTTTTTTTGTCAAATTTTCTAAAGCACAATGACAGAATTTAAATTAAATCTTTTACTAAACATGAGCTTTAATTATTGAATTTTTAAGCTCATTCTATTTTTTCAGGGGTGAATTCCAATGTCTTCATGTTTAGAATTCTGTTTTCAATAATTACAACTTGAAAGGATTGAAATATGATGTTAATTTTTCTCTGTTAAATTCCTTAAAGATCTATAACTGATTTTGAACAAAATGCAACACAATTTCAGAGACTTTGTTTACAAAAATAGCCAGATGCCACTGTAGGACACTTTGGCTGATTTATAAAGTGGTGCTTCAAAGAATCAAACATTTCTACAAACTGATTGATGACCAGTAACAAAGAAAGTATGTACTCTTATGCATAAAATAACTTTTGAATTTAATATCAATTTTATCCTCCAAATATCGTAATTCACATAAGTTTTGTGTATGTGAAAGTATGTGTAAATTTTGACTAGTTTTCATTTCAATTAATAAAATATCACAGCTTCATTATATATATGTATCCCAGTTAATTTCAAGTACACGTCTGCTCCATATAGTTTTATTTTAGTAAAAACATTACTTACTGTGATGCTGTGTCTCACCAATATTTGTATTCATATTACCACTTGCATTCACAATGTTTAATTTTTAAGTTAAAGTGATAGTAGCATTTACAATAAGATCAGACAGTTCACCTTTGATGCAATAAACTTCCAAAAGCTCTTCTTTGCTTCTGTAAATTGGATTTTAAAAGTTTGAACCATTATTAGAATTAGTTGATTTTCTATTTGACTTATCTACTCACACTGATACAAACCTGTCTTCATTTAACTTTATGCAAAACTCTCCTACTAACAGTGCTAACTCATTACTAGCTGCTGCTTTACATTTCTTGTAGGCTTGAGGAAACTGGGAGATAAAATTGAGTAAAATGAATCTAGGAGAATTGTCGTTGACCTAATCGAAAAGTCTTGCTGTGCACAGAGTGATACATAAACACACCTTAAGCAGCTACATGTACTAAATCACCTACTTTGAGCAATCTTTTAAAGACGTATAATTACAATGCACCAACTAAAAAATAAAATAAAATATTTCAGACTTTATTGAAATTAAATTTTTCTTCTTATCTTTTATATCATTAATAAAATAAATTACAAATCTAAAAAAATGGCTAATTTTGACATAGATCTTGCTGCTTCTCCAGCAGATTTCTATCTTCTGGTTGTCTTACAGTTAGTGATAGCATTTAGAACCCTTATGGTGGATGTAGTAAATATTTTGTATGTTCATTATCAACTTTCTTAAGAAACATGAAATCAATATTTAATTTATATTAAACATTAACACATTAAACCCCTGTTTCTGAAGAGGTTTGTTGCAAAATAAAATAAACATAACCAAATACTTAAAAAAAGTTGTGGATATGTATCCTGCAATAAATAAACAAACTGCTGTAACAAGAACATTTAAATGCTCAATAGCAGGGCTGCTCAGCCCATTTCCCACACACATACTTCATTTACATCTAATCTCTAAGTCCCTACAGGTCTAATCTCTAAGTTCTACTAACCCCATTGATCTAGAGTCCTGGTGGTCTCATGCTTTTCACAGGTTACAGCAGAGGCCATGACACAACCATCTGCTGCACCCAGCGGAGGCAGGGTTTGTAGCATCCAACACATCTCCTACCACTGCCGCAACAGGCATAGGTTAACTGTTTCTGGTTGTTTATGTCCAAGTGTTATCTTTTACCAGTTAGTGCCCTGCAGGTGGCACTTCAAAAGAAGATGTAAGCTTCCTTAAGGCTAGAAAGAAGAAATGGGCTGTTTTAGAGTTCTTTTCGTGGCTCCTTAGTCCCCATTGAGTACTTCTCTTTCAAGTAGAATCTGTCCCTCTTAGGCATTCCAAATTCGCTTCTCTCTTCTTCCTTACATGGATCCTTCACTCTAGCTTGGTCACTCACCATTTCCTAAACATTCTTGGTATTTTCTGTTCATGACTTTAATTCCATTGAGAATCTTTTGCCCAACCTTGACCCTACTTGATGAAGTCTTACCTACACATTTAAGCCTAAGTAATACTTTTATCTTTCTCAAGAATCCTTCCTGGATTCTCCAGCCGGAAATGTTCTCATTATGCTCCAAGATTTTTTAGTGTAGAAACTATTCCAGTGGTGTATTATATACATACCATCAATTCAGGAGCTTTTTTTTTTTTTTTGCAGTACTGGAGATTGAACTCAGGGGGATTCTACCTCCAAGCTGCACCCCTAGCCCCATTTTTTATTCTTTAGTTTGAAACAGGGTCTCACTAAGTTGCAGAGTGCCTCACTAAGTAGCTGAGGCTGATTGCAAACCTGGATCCTCAGGTCTCAGCCTCCCAAATGCTGGGATTACAAGCATGCGCCACCACACCCGGCTTCAGGAGCTCTTTTAATACAAGATTTTTTTTTATTAGTGCATTGCAATTATACATGATAGTGAGATTCAAACTGATACCTTCAGATATGCATATTACTGCAAGGTTGTGAAGGACAGAGATGATCTCCTTCATCTCTCAATATCTAACA
This sequence comes from Graphiurus murinus, assembly GCA_004027655.1. Taxonomy (NCBI): domain Eukaryota; kingdom Metazoa; phylum Chordata; class Mammalia; order Rodentia; family Gliridae; genus Graphiurus; species Graphiurus murinus. The sequence goes on from PVLC010006841.1 coordinate 23,725, forward strand.
AGCCATACAACATCTTATTCTTTGAACATGCTGCCACTTCATAATTATTCATTGAGTAAATTAATCAATTAGCAACCAATGAATCCATACTAAAATGTTAAGGAGAGTCCTGTTAGAAAATAATTTTGCAGTTTATTAGAGGATGTTTAACTACAGAGAATCATTTTAATTTAAACCAGTCTGTGGGCAGACCTTTTGGTCTATAAAGGCATCATAAATACATCATTCCTTCACTTTGCCATAAGATCAACCTTGCTTATTAAACTTTGGGCCTCCATAAATACTAAAAAAGATCAATTTCATGCCAATTTTAATAATTTGATTTCTAGAACATAAAAGGATTAAGGATATAAGAGGTGTTTGTTTCTATGTCTGTGTGTATCAAAGAAAGGTTCCACATCAAACTGATAACAATGGTTACTTGCGAGGAAAACGGGGGCTTGGAAGGTTATGTGAAAGGGACTTTTACCCTTACTTTATGTACTTCTCAAATGTTTTAATATTCTTGGAGTGAGCACATATATATGTTATATATTGAAAACAACATATATATAGTATATTTCTATTTCAATATGTTAAAATGGAAAAATGATAATTTTTAAAAAAGAATTCCTAGTCTACATGGTACTAGGTATGTGTATGATGTCTTAGACATACAAATCAACTTCAAGAAGTCTTTGGAACTCCTAAGAAATGGAGAAAATAAAAATTTAGCTTACCACTTTTTATATACTATTCTCTGCTTTATTTCTGAAAATCTTACCAGAGTAAGAAGACAAATATCTCTAAGACCATTTGAGAACAAAAGAGAAAAACATTGAAAAACCAGAACTTGCATAAGGTTTTTTATAAATCCTACAAACTCCTCATTTAAAAAATTTACAATTTCAAAATCACTGAATTCAGCAGCATGAGATATGAAAAATACTGTGACAAAAACAGTAAAGCTATTATAATATTTAATTCTTTAAGGAGCAAGTAAGTGTTAGCCATAAGACAAAATGAAAGAACATCTGGAGCACAGAGTTTGAAAGACGGGAAACTGAGAAGCAAATGGTATGCTTAGTGCTACTAAGGGACTTGGGCAAATGGATATAGAAGCACATTTGAAAATAAATACAGAGTTTGTGTAATTACAATGAGCCTGAAGATGGGTTTAGCATTTATATATCTCCTGGGAAGATTTGCGAGTCAGAGACATAAAACCAAAGTACCGAGAGATTATTAAAATATTATTTCCTGTTGTAGCTCAGAACCCGAGAAGAGAATAAACATACCGATGACTTGCATGGCCGGTTCCACGTTGGCTGTGGCCTCTTCCAACAAGGACAGCAGCTTGGCTGATATCTGATGCACCGATTCAATGTTGCTAAACAAGCTCTCCACATCCAACCTATCAATCTGAAGAAACACAAACACTGAGCACCAGCTGGTGGGAAGAGAAGCCTGGTGTCTGCCATGTTTCCTCCTGCTACACAGTAAGCATTCTACCTGCCAGCCCTTTCTGCCCTCGTGAACCAAGTCTGCAAACCGCTCACTTAGGATTTCTTGGGTAAATGTGCAGTTTTTCATACAGTAAATTGAGATAGTATATGAATGTATTTCAAGTTGAGTATGCAGCTATATATCTCAATTAAATACCAGAATGGGAAGAAAATTTAGTCAGAACTGGTATTTTTATTAACTTCCCTCTATGAAGGAATGTACATAGAGTATATGACTTTAGAATATTTTGCTGCTTTCGCAGCAAAAGTAAGACCTTACCTTTATCAAGTAACTATTTTCAAAGTTATTATTGGACCACAGATGAGTTAAAAGTGATGATAAAGGGAGTAATTGGGATACCAGAGGGATTCCAGATAATGGAGGAGAAACCTAACTGGAGCCAGAACAGTGGTCTAAAGGAAGGGGAGGGTGAAGACTGAAGTTCATTAATGGAAATACTACCATTGATTATGTGTACATATATGAAATTACCAATGTCAAACAGTACTCTGTATGGGGAAGGGGGAGCTAAGAAGATGGGGGGGGGCACCAAGTGCTGTGTGTATGTATGTCATTATCAACACAATTTATATTATGATGTGAGACTATAATGCACCAATAAAGACACATTTTTAAAAAGTAATGATAAATAGATATGCTGAGTTGCTTCTTGCTCTTTTTCTTTGAAAGAAATATGAGCCAAGTGTAGTGGCGAACATCTGTAATTCCAGTATTTTGGAGGCTGAGACAGGGCGATCACAGTCTTAACAATTTAGCAAGGCCCTCCACAACTTAGTGAGACCCTGTTTCAAAATTTTAAAAAATAGGGCTGGGGTTGTAGCTCAAGGGTAGAATTCCCTGGGCTCAATCCCCAGTATCACACACACAGAGAATGGAAACATTCACAAAACATATAATAATTATCAAATTTTGTAATTTTATACATCCCTCAAAATCATTCTTTAGACCAGCATAATCACTCTTGGTATTATAGAATATTATTATATTATATTCCTAGGTGATGTTAGTAATAACTTATCTATTCATTCACTTATCTATCCTTTCATCAAATATTTCCTGAGCATCTTCTGTGTACCAAAAATTGTAATAGAAGCAGGCTTAATCATAGGTAGGTGGTGATTTGCAGAAGGATGGCCAACTATTCACAACAATTTGAAAGTGGTGAGTTGTGTGCTCTGATCTGCTAGGTCTTTTTCAAAATTTATCCTCTAGTTTAAGTCAAATATCTTTTTATAACTACATAGCGTGTGTTCAGGGCATGCCCACCTTGGTGCAGGCTGCACTGGGCTGTAGGAGGGAGCAGGAGTGGTGCTGTCTATCCATGACATGTTGTACATGAGGTCATTGGTGAATAACCAAGTCATCAATTATCATGTCGTGGAAGAGCTTTAAAGGTAATAGGCAAAGTTACTGACACAAAACCAGGGCAGCAGAATTAGGGGCAAGAGAGACATAGGGAGTCCAGTTAAGGAAAAGGCACCAATACATGAAGAGAAATTTGGAATAAGGTGGACCTGGAGGAATCTGGAGATAAAGGCCAACATCTGTAGCATCTTTCCCAAGCTTTCAGCATCATTGTCATAGGTGTGCCAGGTCTAGTGGAGGGGGAGAAAGAAAGCAGCTGGCTCATTTTTTTGAGGGGGGGGTCTTTTGGAATTGGGGATCAAACCCAGAGCACCGCATTTGTAAGCCAAGGGCTTTGCCATTAAGCTGTATCCCAGCACTCTGGCTCATCTTTTTATTCTATCCTTTTTTGGCATTGGCTCATCTGTTGTTTTCCATATTGAACCAGATATTATTTGGTAATAATATTTTATCTTTGAAGTTGGAAGCATGGCTTCATATTGGACTTGGGTAAAATGTGGTGACTGTGTTGTTTCTTATGCAATATGGCTGTGCTGTACACAATGTTTCTTTCAACCACCTTGGTAAATTCTTCACTTTCCTATCATCAGCTCTGTCCTCAAGATAACTCCCAGTCTTACTTGTAATCAATACCTTATGATTATATGTAGCAGTTTATTTCAATGTAGAATTAAACAACTTGTTTTTAAACTATTTTTATGTATTCTGAAATTATATATATATATGTATATATATACTAATTATTACATTGCAACATCTTTTAGATCTTAGGGTTCTTAATCCAAAAATATTCCTTCATAAAGTGTTCATTTTAATAGGAGAGGACATATGTAACTCTTTTGCATGAAATCTAGGGATATCCAGAACTTCCAATTTCTATATTAGAAAGAATATTTAATATTACGCAAAGTATACAAAAGACATGTAATTCTTTTTTTTTTTTTTTTTTTTGCGGTACTGGGGATTGAACTCAGAGGAATTCTACCTCCGAGCTATATCCCCAGCCCTATTTTTTTTTATTATTCTTTATTTTGAAACCAAGTCTCACTAAGTTGCGGAGTGCCTCACTAGGTAGCTGAGGCTGGCCGCGAACCCGGATCCTCCAGTCTCAGCCTCCCAAATGCTGGGATTACAAGCGTGCGCCACCACGCCCGGCGACATGTAATTCTTATATGTCTTTTTTATTAATTACCACTTATGGAATTATCACTTAATGATAATTTATTATTATCAGTTGCTCAAAAGTCACATATCTCTAAGTGCCACTGATTTAACACATTAAATTCACAAAGGTGTCACTTTGCATAGGGCAAGACATGTTTTCCAAAACTTGTATAGAAATCAAGATTTTGTAGACTGCTTTATTTTAAATGTGTGGGTTATTTCTTCAAATCACTTTTTGAAATAAATCTTCTGACATGTGAAATTTTATCCCCTAACTTACTTGCTTTATAAGATAAATGATTAGATGTAATAATTCATATAGTGTATCCCTATTATTATTTCATTTTGCTGTGGAAACCGTATTCTGTGAACTTGAAGTGCTATATATTTATTATTTCATATATCACTCTAGCTTTTCTGTAAAATATGAACCAGCTTGAAGGCAGAGAAACTAATGCAATGCCACGAGAGGTGCCATGCTCAAAATCATGCAAGAAACCTAAGGTTAGAAGGGGAAATTGATCGTTTAGTTCTACCAGCAAGTGCTAGTGCCAGAGTACTACTTGCCATCTCTACTTACACTTCTTTGGATTATTGCTGAGGTTTTTTGCTAAGTTGTCACTTCCTCAGTTTATTTCCCAAGGTCATTATCCTGCATATCTAATTGAGATTATAAATCCATTTAGCAAGAATCTAATTCTACATTCTATCTATAATCTTAGCTCAGTGCAACAAATACTAAATAACAACAACTTAAGTTTTAATTCCATTTCTTCCTGAAGGAAAGAAAGGATTAAAACATCAATTGGCCTGGTTTCAATCCTATCATCATGGGCCCATGGGGATTCTGTGAATCATAAAATGAATTTCCATCCAGCCACTGCTTTGCCAAGGAGCAAACAAATGCTTGGCCCAGATAGGCTTTTAAAACTGATAGATGGTTTTATGATTGCTGACATAAATTCAAGGAAACATCCACACATATATTTATTAATCATTTACTAGAAACAGGCAATGACTTAAGAGATTAGAGTTGAATTCTATGTTAAATGGATTAAAATTAATTTCTGAAAAAAAAGGCAGTTTAAGTATACACTCTTCTAAGCCATATCCAGATAGAATCCAGACTTTACAAACATAAAAATTAAAAGTCAGTGTTAACATTAAAAATTTAATTTTTTTGCTTTATAAAAGTATTCATCATGAAATATTTTGCAAATAGTAAGTTTCCATTACATTTAAATAGTTGCCAGATTTCAAAATAAGGTAGTGTGATACCTCCAGCTCTATTCTCTTTGCTCTAGTTTGCTTAGGCTATTCAGAGTCTTCTGTGGTTCCATACAAATTTTAGGATGCTTTTTTTTTCTATTTCTGTGAACAATGTACTTGAAATTTTGGTAGAAATTGCATTGGATCTGTAGGGTGCTTTGTGTAGTATGAACATTTTAACTATATTATTTTTCCAGTCCATAAACACTTGATATCCTTCTATTTATTATTTATATGTCTTATCCAAATTCTTTCATCAATATTTTAGAGTTTTCAGTGATTTTGAAAATCTCTATAAAGGTATAGTAATCATGCATGTTACTGGCATAAAACAAGATAAATAGATTAATGGAACAGAATAGAGAGCCCAGAAATTAATTCCCACATTTATGGTCAATTGATTCTCAGCATAGGTGTGAAGACCACACAAAGGGGAAAGGGCAATCTCTTTAATAAATGGTGCTGAGAAAAATGGCTACCTACATGCAGAAGAAATTAGACCCTCTTCTAACACTATATGCAAAAAACAATTCAAAATGGGTAAAAGCTTATACATGAGACCTAAAACTGTAAAATTACTAGAAAAAAAGAAACAGGGAAAACTCTATGACACAGGTTTGAATGATGATTTTTATATGACCCCCCAAAAGCATAGACAACAAAAGTGAAAATAGACATTTGATGGCATTACATCAAGTTAAGAAGTTTCTGCATAAGAAAGGAAACAGTCATCACAGTAAAAAGATAACCTATAGAATAGGAGAATATTTTGTGAACCATACATCCAATAAGGAGTTAAAATTCAAAATATATGAGGAACTCAGACATCTCAAAGTAAGAAAATAACCTGATTTTAAAATGGGCAAAGTATCTGAGTAGCCATTTCTCAAAACAACAACAACAACAAAAAACTAGCCAATAAGTATATGAAAAATACTCAGCATAACAAAGCATCAGAGAAATGTGAATTAAAATCACAGCCAGATATAACTTCACTTCTGTTAGAATGGCTGTTGACAAAAGGACAAAAGATAACAAGTGTTGACAAGGATGTGGAGAAAAGGAAATATTTGTACACTGTTGGCAGAAGTGTAAATTGGTACAGCCATTATGGAGAATAGTATGAAGGGTCACCAAAACATTAACAATAAGCCAGGCATAGTGGAACACGCCTGTGACCCCAATACATGGGAGGTAAAAACAGGAAGATCACCTATTGGAAGCCAGCCTTGACAACTTAGCAAGACTGTCTCAAAATTAAAAGGCTGGGGGTATAGTTCAGTGGTAGGGCACCCTCCGATCCAATCCCTAGCAACACACACACACACACACACACACACACACACACACACACACACACATTAAAAATAGACCTACCATTTGATCCAGCAATCCCACTACTGGATCAATATCCCAAGGAATTGAAATCAGAATATTGAAATAAATATCTGCACTCTCATCTTCACTGTAGCATTATTTATAATAGCCAAGCTATGCAATCAATCTAATCTTCTGTCCATTGGACGAATGGATAAAGAAAATGTTATACCTACATAATGGAATACTATCCAATCTTTAAAACGAAGGAAAGCTTGTTATTTGTGACAATATGCATTTTACAAAGTATGCATGTATCAAAATATCATGTGTTCTACCACAAATATATGTAATTTTTACTTGTTAATTTAAAAAGTACAATTTTAAAAATAACAAATGTATGTCTATATTTATTTATATGCAAAACTTCCCAAATATAAAAGTCTAATTAAATAGTTATAAAATTATATTTATTCAAAGATAATAACCATTAGTATGAAACTAATTTGTACTCCACAAAAACCTTTCAGATTATTCCTTGAATTTTCCTGCTTTTGTATCTTAGCTGAAACTCTTTTGTTTGCTCAAAAATGCTTTGCTCTTACATAACTTTATGACATTCTACCCATCTGAAATGGAATCTGGTATTGACAGTGCCTGCCCAGGAGTTTTGCCCATCTCTCTGCCCTTCCTTTTGCATATGGGGAGGGCTAGGACCTTACCCCCTCATCTCTATCTGATCCTGGTGGAATTTTCAGTCAAGGTGTCCTGCTCCCTTCTCTACTCCCTACAGTGGTGAGCATGTTATGTCAAGGATAAATTGGATCCCAAGTAGATCCAATTTAAATCTTCACTGACTTTTACTAAAAGATTCCTGAGAAACAAAGGGCCCAGGTTGTAATCTTAAGTGAATGCTATGGTCTGAATGTGTCCTTACCACTTCTGAATTCATATGTTGAAATCCTAGCCCCTAAGGTGATAGTATTGGGAGCTGTTAGTGCCCTTATAAAAGAGACCTGGAAGTGACCCCTTATACCTTTTGCCATGGAAGGTTACAGCTAAATGTAAGCTGTCTAGAAAGAGGTCCATCACCAGACATCAAATATGCTGACACCTTTATCTTGGAGTTTCTAGCTTCCAGAACTATGAGAAATACATTTCTGTTGTTTAAACTCCCTGATTTATGGCATTTTGTTACAGTAGTCCAAATGGACCAATCAGTGTGTATGTTTTGGTCTTTAGCAGTCATCTTTGTGTAGAACTTGACTGTGATAAAGTGAACACAGAAATGAAAGCTAAGCCTGACATCATGATAGCCCCTGGATCTAGCCTTGCCTAAAGCAAAACATCTGTTTTATGTAACCAATTAATTCCATTTTAAAATTTAATCTTATTTTTGTTTTTGTTACTTGTAACCAAAAGAAAACAAATGCACTTTTAATTCTAGCCAAAATCATCTTACTTCCTTTAAGAAACATTTTCTGCTGCATTGTTAGAATTAACCTCTTCTTCTCCCACACTTTCAAGACTCTTTTTATTTTACTCTTTTGGTACCAGGGATTGAATCCAGGGGCATTCTATCTCTGAGCTACATCCTCAGTCCGGTGGTACTGGAGATGGAATCCAGGGCCTTCTACTTCTGGGCTACACTCCCAGACCTATTTTATTTTTTATTTGGAAACAGGGTCACAAGGTCTTGCTAAGTGTCTGAAAGCCTCATTGAGTTGCTGAGGCTGTTCACTAACCTGCTATCCTCCTGTCTCAACCTCCCAAGCTCTGGGATTACAAGTATGCACCACCACCCCCAACCAATTTTTGTTTTGAAACAGAGTCTCACTAAGTTGCTGAGGACCTTGCTAGGTTTCTGAGGCTAACCTTGAACCTGTGACCATCCTGACCCAACCTCTCAAGTATTGGGATTACAGGCATGGGCCATCATGCCAGGTTCTATGATTCTTTTTTTTTTTTTTTCGGTACTGGGGATTGAACTCAGGGGCATTCTACCTCCGAGCTATACCCCCAGCCCTACTTTTTTTTTTATTCTTTATTTTGAAACCGAGTCTCACTAAGTTGCAGCGTGCCTCACTAGGTAGCTGAGGCTGGTCGCGAACCCGGATCCTCCGGTCTCAGCCTCCCGAATGCTGGGATTACAAGCATGCGCCACCACGCCCGGCTTCTATGATTCTTTTAAAATTTATTTTTAATTGTTTAAATTTATAGGATACCATGTACTAATTTGATACATGTATCCATTGTGAAATGATCAATTCGGGGTAGTTGTCATTTCCATCTTCTTAAATTGTTTTTTAATTAACATGCAACAATTTGTATTTCAATACATTCATGGAGCACAGTGTGATACTTTAATACCTGTATACAGCATCTACTGATCAAATCAAGCATTTTCATGTACTCATCATTACTTTGTGTTTGGAGCCTTTTAGTTCCTCACTTGTATTTAACTATAATCCCCCTGTATTCTTTAAAACACTAGAACATATTACTTCTATCTGACTGTGTTTGGGTACCCATTATCCAGCTTCCACTACCCTTCCCCACCCATCCCAGCCTCTAGTAATTACTATTCTACATTCAATCAACCAACTTTTTTTGACACCCACATGCAAGATGAAAATTTTGTCTTTCTATGTCTGACTTATTTTATTTAACATAATGCAATTACTTATAATTCTACTACACAGTGGTAAGCACTGATGACATTTTCAGGTGTGTCCTTCCTTGTTTCTGTGTGTGTGTGTGCCTGTGTGTGTGTGTGCATATGTATCTATCTATACAAAATAATTGTACACTTTAGAGTTGAAACATTTTTGACTTAACATAAATACCTTCTCATGTCATTAATTTAGTTGTACCACTTTTAATGTGAACATTATGTGGAAATAGTGTGGTCTTCTTAGCCAGTCACTAAATTTGTGAAATCAAAATAGATTGACATTTTCATTATTATAAGTAGTCTCCTGCCTGGAGATATTGCTTATTTTCTTGATTATTTCTTCATGGTAATTTCATAAGTGTAATTACTGAGTTAAAGTTATTAATATTTCAAGTATTTTAACAAACTTTGGCAAATTCCAAACATTGTTTTTCTTCTAACGCCTTCAGTTGAATTATGAAATCTCAGTTAAAAGTTTCAGACAAAATTATAGAAGACATAAGTAAATAAACAGGAATCCTTTGCAGTTAAAAGTTCCAGACAGAATTATAGAAGACATAAGTAAACAGGAATCCTTTGCAGAACATGGTAATTATCACAAATCAAATGATCTTCTGAAAATTGTTTCTAGAAAATATTTCATTGTTTCTATTTGGGGTAGTTTGGTAGTAAATTCAGGTTAAATAAGATCCAATTTCTATTGTCTGCACTCATTTTCACTAGAATAATATTAATATTACACTTTAAAAAGGGCAAATTCACAGTGGCCGTCATCTGACTTGGTCTAACAGAACCTTGGTCCCATATATGCTTCCAAAGGCAGTTCTATGCACAAAATTATTGCAAGGTCATGATATGTTTCATAAATTAGATCATTCCATTATTAATGCTGGAACTGTCAAAGCCCAATGATACTGAGAATGGAATGAGTGAAGTGGAAGAAGAAAGCTGGGGATGTATGAAATATATACTTAAGCAGTCGAGACCCAGTGCTGACATTCTGAGGGGAAAGAACTAGGTCATGTTTTATTTTTAAGCAAGGAAACTGAGGAGAAAGCTTGTGAGACTGAAATTACAGCAAGAGGGAAAAGAGGATATTGGCAGAAAGCCCTGGCAACCACTGGGCTCAGATAATTACCTAATTACTGTGGCATTTACTCAGACATTTGGCTTCTGGATTACAAAGCTTTTTAGGGTAAACTAGCCATTATTTCATCAGGTTTCTCAAAACTGCTGATTTGTAAAATTTCCTACTGTGAACCTAGATTCTAGCCTGGATAATTAAGGGAAACTACAAGTTGAGTCAATATCACAGCTAGACAGCAAATCTCTTAACTAATGTTGCAGCTAAATAGCCAAATTGCCTGATAATTGTCCAGAAATATTACAGGTCAGAAGATATTAATGGGAACAAACCCACTTTCATGCCAAGATGTCAGTTCCTTTGCAGAAAGAAGGGTTAAGGCTCCAAGAGACATCTCAGCATGCACCAGAGAAAGAACAGAGCCAACAGAAGAGAAGAAAGGCCAGAACAAACTGCGGTCAAACTTGAGAAGCCCCTAAATTAAGAAGTCCGTCCCAGTTTGTTCTAATAGAAAACTAAAGTGTCTGTACTGATATGTTTGGATGATGAATAGGCAGCTGACCAGGTTCCTTTCTGCCTTTGTTACTCTTATCTACCTTGACATCAGAACAGGTACAGAAGTTACTTGGTGGATGTTTGGGACAGTCCTCAGGTTTGCCATCCTTTCCTACTTTGAATTTATGTGAAATTCTCAGAGGACAAATGGTACTTATAGAAATAGATCTTCTGAGCTGAAGGATAAATGCATTTTGTGATTCTTCCAGAAACTCTAATAACATAAAAATGCTCAAAATCATTAGCAATCAGGGAAATGCGAATCAAAACTACCCTGAGGTTCCATCTAACTTCCATTTAACTCCAGTTAAAATGGTAATCAGCGAGCTGGGCATGGTGGTGCACGCTTGTAATCCCAGCATTCGGGAGGCTGAGACCGGAGGATCCGGGTTCGCGGCCAGCCTCAGCTACCTAGTGAGGCACTCTGCAACTTAGTGAGACTCGGTTTCAAAATAAAGAATAAAAAATAGGGCTGGGGGTGTAGCTCGGAGGTAGAATGCCCCTGAGTTCAATCCCCAGTACCGAAAAAAAAAATGGTAATCAGCAAGAATATAAACAGTAATAAATGCTGGCAAAGATGCAGGAAAATAGAAACTCTTCTACACTGTTGGTGAGATTGCGAATTAGTACAGCTGCTATGGAAATCAATGTGGAGATTCCCGAGAAGACTGGGAATGGAACCACCATATGATCTAGCTATAACAACTCCTGGAATCTTTCCAAAGGAATTGAAGTCAGAATATTATAATGATACATGCATATCCATGTTTATAGCAGCACAATTCACAATAGTCAAATTAGGGGACCAGCCTAGGTCCCCATCAAAGATGAACGGATTATGAACCAGTGGTATGCACACACAATGGAATTTTACTCAGTCATAAAGAAGAACAAAATTATGTCATTTGCAGGAAAATGGGTGGAACCAGAGAATATTATGTAAGTGAGATTAGTCAATCTCAGAAAGTGAATGGTTGTATGCTTTCTGTCATATGTGGAAGCTAGAGAAAAATTGGGAAACAAAAGGAACCTCAGATAAATGAGAGGAGATACCAGTAGAACAGAGGAAGAGTATTTGGGGAGGGAAGTGGGAAGAGAGAGGGAAAGAGAGACTTGAAGGAAATAGTTTAAATAATGCTATGTTCATGTACTAAGTTATCAATCCCAATCTTGATAATATGCAGGGCAGGAGTAGGAGGGAGCTGGATGGGATCCAGACTGAAACATACGAACTGCTATGTGCATGTATGTTTCTATGACTCTGAACCTCATTATGATGTATGATTACAAATACCAATAAGAACATTTAAAAAGTATTGAATAAACACTTAAGTTATATTGTCAAAACATAAGAAAAAGTAATTTGGAAACTGGAACAATAAGAAAAATACATATTTAATCACCATATTGTGAAGGTATTCGTCCACATGCCTGCCTTTCCCACTTGAATATAAGTTCTGGAGGCTAGCTGCCAGCATTTAGCATTTAGCCCCCATCTTATAAAACCACAGGAAGATGACAGAAGACCAAAGGCAAGTAACTGCAAGGTAAAGTAGCCTGGCAGCCTCAGGCTTTAAGAGTCTGGCTCCTTGGCTTTCAATCCTATTGCCACATTATATATACGTGTGACTTTGGGTACGTTTCTTAACCCCTCTAATGGTTTGGATTTAGAATGTCTCCTTAGCCTGCACAGAAACAAGAGAGCAATGTTGGAAGCTGAGCGTAGTTGCTGAGGAGGGGCTCTGAGGCTGTGGCCTTGAGGGCTGTACCCGTGGTTCTTTCCTCCCCTGGCTCGTTCTCTGCTTCTAGCCCCTGTAATGTGAGAGCACCGCTTGCCGCTGTCATCCCGAGCTCCATACACCCAGCCTCACATGGACTAAACCTCTAAATCTCCAAAAACTGTGAGCAAATGAATCTTCCTTCCTCTGAGTTGTTTTGGATTAAGGCAGTAAGAATAGGGACTGAAACACCCTCTGTGATGACATGATTTTCTCATTAGAAAAGTAAAGATACTTAACCTTTTTCTTGGGTTGATGCCAAGATTATATGAACTATTAATAAATATGATGGTTAGAATTGTGTCAGCACATAAGAGCTCAATAAATTTGGTAGTAATTATTATTATTTAGTAATTATTATTATTATTATTATTATTATTATTATTATTATTAGGAGAGCTATAGAATGAATTTTGACCAGACTTCTAGCTGAAACAGGCAGTCCCCAACTTTAACAAGTGTGTTTCAAGTGATTATTGATTTATTAAATGATGGGCCTGCCAGAGTGCTTATGCAGAGGCTGTCAGGATTTTCTCACTACTAAGCCCACGTATGCTCCTTATGGTGTTATGTAACACTGAATCCCAAAAACCACACAAGAAAAAGAAGCAGGAGTGAGTGTTGATTTGGGGAAGCAGTGCCAGTTCCTGAAACATTTTAATATTTTCTCACTTTCCTCTCTTTATTAGAATACCAAGTGCCCAGCCAGTGTCGTTAGTTTGCCTGAGTTCTGTAAAAGGCACAAAATTCAGCAGTTTGGATTTAGTGAGTCTGATTTTACTGAGAGTGATGGAAACATGTCTGAGCCCTTGGATATCCCAGGTATGAAGTGTGCACCAGATTCCAGACTCTAAATCTTAGGGTCACTGAAGGCTCTCCTCTGTCACCCCTATCTCTGATGGTGATAGATTAGCCACACTATCTACAACACTCAGCCTCTTTGGGGTCACTCTATAATCAGGCCACACATTGTGTCCCTGCAAAAGCTTCTGAATTCCTCCTCATTCCCTAATCCCCAACTCTGCTTATCTGATACTTTCAAAGTATCATAAAAGTACCATTTTTAGCTTCTAAAATCTAAGTTTAATGAGGTTTATAATACTATTATAAATTTTTTTGCTTTAAAATATCTGTTTCCTCCCAGTTACCTACAGAAAATACCTCAAATTCCTCAGCCTGGAAGTTTTGCGTGGCCAAGAACTGTCTTATTTTACTCCAGTTGGTTTTGTTTTTATAAAAGTCATCTGCTCCAATCAAAAGAATGACTTATCTTCAAACCTGCCTTATGGCAGCTCACCTGGCGCTCTGCTCTTGTGGTCTTCCTACTGGGCTCTTTCCTGGTCCTGCCTCTTCCCATACAGTGCTTACTCAAGGCAGATCCATCCCTTCTCTAGAACTTCCTGGCCTGAAGTTCTTCATCTATTCATTAATTTTTCAATCCTTAAACATCTATTTGGAAGGAAACCAAACAAATAATATTAGGTGCATATATGAATGTGTCACTATCAATCTCAATATCAAGTACAATTGAAATATACCAATAAAAAAATTAAAATGTATATTTAGCTGGGCATGGTGGTGCACACCTGTAATCCCAGTACTTGGAAGACTGAGACATGAGCTCAGGATCCAGGCCAGCCTTAGCAATTTAGCAAGGCCTTATTTCAAAATAAAGAATAAAAATGACTGTGGTAATAGTTTTGAAGTGGAATATCCTGGATTCAGATTCAATCCCAAGTTCTGTGTGTGTGTGTGTGTGTGTGTGTGTGTGTGTGTGTGTTGTTGTTGTTGTTGCCCCTGTAACAGGCACTATGTTTGGTGCTATAGAAAAATGTTTGTAACAGTGAACACAAATGAGACAAAAATCCATGCCTCATAAAGAAGACAAGTAAACAGGTGTTATATATAGTATGTAAATATAGGGATAAAATAAGACAGGGAAAGAAGAATGAGGAGTTTTGTTTTTTTTTTTTTTTTGCAGTACTGGGGATTGAACTCAGGGGCATTCTACCTCCGAGCTATACCCCCAGCCCTATTTTTTATTCTTTATTTTGAAACCGAGTCTCACTAAGTTGTGGAGTGCCTCACTAGGTAGCTGAGGCTGGCCACGAACCCGGATCCTCCAGTCTCAGCCTCCCGAATGCTGGGATTACAAGCGTGCGCCACCACGCCCGGCTTTTTTTTTTCTTTTTTAATGTGCTTTTATTGGTGCATTATGGTCTCACATCTTAATGTATATCATGTTGACATTGATATACATGCACACAGCAGTTGGTGCCTCCCACCTTGCTGTCTCCCCCCTCTTCCCATACAGAGGACTGAGATTGACTGGTATTTTCACATATGTGCACACATTTGATGTTAGTATTTCCAATAATGATTCAGAATTAGGAGTTTGATATATCCCTTTCACATACTTGTAACTCTCACCCACCTCCTTTTGATACTAGTGTTCATGGACACTTTGAAGGCCTTCTGCTACAAGCATTGCTTATTCTCTTACTAATGACTTTCTCTGTCTACCAATGCCTGTTGTACGTTGGTATACTGGGCCAGCCAGAAGTTTCAGTAATTGACATTCTCAGCAACATCACTCAACTAATGTCCAGTGGGAATTGGTGGACAAATAATCCTCAAGGTGTGCTCTGCACAGTCTCCCAGAGCTCTCTGTGGGATGTAGACCCTATCTGGCTGCAGAGCCAACCTACTCATTAATGTGCCCTACATTGTATTTCCTTTTTCTTTGTTTTACTTCCCTATTTCTTTACTGATGTTTCAGAGATATCTCTCAATTAAATGACTTTCTTCAAAATCCTTTTATCTGGATCTGCTTCCGAGGGGACCCAGTCGAAGCTATATTAACATGGTCAAGGAATACTTGACTGAGTAAAGACTTGAAGGAGGTGAAGGATCAAGCCATGAAGTCATCTTGGGAAGAGCATTTGTTTTACTCAACGTTTCCATCACTGTGACCAAAACACCTGACAAGAACAACGTAGAAGAGGCAATGTTTATTGGGTTTACAGATGAGAAGTATAATCCATAGTCAGCTGACTCCAAGGCAGACATCATGGAGGCACCTAAGGTGCAGCTGAACTCAATGGCAGCAGGAAGCAGAGAGAGACTAGTGACAGATACAGTCCTCGAGGCCACAATCCACACGATGACCCACCTCCTCCCCCACATGCCACCTGTCTAAGTCACCACCCAGTAAATCCATCCAAATTGTTGATCCTTCAGTGGACTTATCCACTGATGAGATTAGAGCCCTGGTTCAGTTATTTCACCTCTGAATACTGTTGCATTGGGGATGTACTTTCAGTACATGAGCCTTTGGGGGGATGTTCCAAACCCCAAGCAAAACAGCATTCAAGACAAAGGAAATGACAAGAGCAAAGTGCCTAAAGCAGCCGTGTTCCTGGCTTGTTCAAGGAACAGCGAGAGGCCAGAAGGCAGAAACAGATGAGGTCAGAGAAAACTGGGGACCAGCTCATCAAAAGAATGTTGGATTTTAAGCCAAGCACAGTGGCACATGCCTGTAATACCAGTACTTGGGAGGCCGAGACAGGAAGATCACAGGTTTGAGGCAGCGTCAGCAACTTAGCAAGACCCTGTTTCAATTTTTTAAAAAATGTATATCTCTAAGATAGAACATTTCTGGGTTCAATTCCCAGTATCCCCACCCAAAAGTTTAAAAAAAGAATATTAGATTTTAAGCAGAATGAGAGGAGAGTCTTTTGGAAGGCTTTGAGTAGGTGAGTGACATGATCTGGCTGCTTGGTTAGGACAAAGTAGAGGAGGAAACATGTTCCACAGGCAGTTGTAAGAATCTAGATGGTCATGGATGGGTTCATAAAGCAGAGTGGAAGTAATGAAGTGAGACATGATCTAATTCTGAATACATTTTAAAGGAAGAACTAATAGAATTTGATGATAGATTTGATGTGGGATATATGAGAAAGAGAAAAGTCAATCATGATTCCAGGTTTTGTTTGTTTGTTTGTGCAACTGGAAGAGTGGAGCTGCCATTTACTGAGGTAAGACACTGCATGGGGAGTGCTTTAGTCTTGCTGCCATAACAGAGTACTGGAGACTGAGTAATTTATAAAAAACATATATTAATTTGTTACAGTTCTGGAGAGTGGGAAGTCTACAGTTAAGGAGCTCACAACATTCTTGCTGTGTCATCACATGTCAAAAGGTAGAAGGGCCAGAGAATATGCAGGAGAGAGAGCCAGAGAGGGCCAAACTTCTTTAATAATAAACTCACTCTTACAATGACAGCACTAATCCAATCACGAGGGCAGAGTCCTCATTGCCTGCCTAATCACCTCTAATTAGGCCACATCTCCCAATACTGCTGCATTGAGGATTATATGTCTAACACATGAACTTCAGGGGACATAGTCACATTGTAGCAGAGAGCGAGTTTTAAAGGAAAAATGAGGAGCTCTGTTTTGAATGTGTTAAGTTTGAGATGCCTTGTAGCTAAATAGGTAAGAGATCAGAGTGGGGAGTTGGATAAGCAAAGCACGACTTCAGAGAAAATATCTGGCTGAAGATAACAATTTGCCATCCATGAACATGCAGAAGGGTTTCAAAGCCATGAAACCAGTTCAGGGCAGGACACAGTGTGCCCTGACCTACCTTAGTGTTTGGAAAGGGGAACATCAGCCACCAAAGGGGAGGGAGAAGAGGCAGCTGGGGTGCAAGGGGAAACCTGCAGTACAGGGAGTCCTGGAAGTCAGAAGAAGGAAGTGCTTCTGCCAAGTGCTGCTAATAGGTCAGGGAAGCAAGTGCAGCCTTCTGCTAATGTCTAGAGCAATTACTTGCTGCATAACTAATTAGCCTAACTAATCATGAACTGCCTTCTGTCATTATCATTTCTAATGTCATCTTGAAATATATTATTAATTGTTATTTGTGTTTTTATATGTTTATGAGTCCTTCTCTTGACCAGATTATAAACTCTTCTAGGGCAGGACTATGACATAAATTTCCTTGGTTCCCACACAGAATTCAGCAGCAGGCATTGCCTGCAATAGGCACTTGATAAACACTTAATCTTTTAATTTGCATATTCAACTAAAATATCACATTCTCCATGAAATATTACCCAGTTAATCTGTCTGGAAGTGATCTATTCCTTCTCTGAACTCCAATTGCACTTATTATCTGCGCTTATCAATTACACTTTGCATTACAAGTTATGTTTTCATAGCTATAAAAGGCTTATCACCTCTAACTAGGGGTTCTTAGTTGTTTGATGGCAAGGAATGTGTTTTATTTGTCTTTATATACTCTAAATGACCTAAAACTAATTAATTAACTCATCTGATCAAACTTTGTGTTTCAAATGCTTTAAATAAGTACTTATTAGTAATAAAATCCTTGCTTCCTCATTTTGTGCTTTCTTTCTGACCCACTATTATTCTTTTTAAAAAATGTATACTAAAGTTTATCCATTCCTAAATGGTGTTATTTATTGGAGTCCAGTATTTATAACTATGTACTGATAAACACAGCTACATTCATTAGAGAGGATTATGACATTTTATAATAATCAAAGCCACTGAAGTTTTATTTTATTTTCCTTTACAAGTAAAAGCAAATTAAAATAGTGGTTTATGCATCTCAGTTCAGAAAAGAGACACCATGAGCATAAGACCATGTTTCCAGGCTGATGAGATGCTGTTGCTGGATATTAAAGCAGATCTGAATACCCTGTCTCTTTTCTTCAATTCTGAGCATTCAAACCTCTGCCCTGAATGGGGAAATGCATTCATTTATCTCCTTACTTGGCCCCACAGGTTCTGATCTGGACAATAGATTATAATAATTAGGGAACACTGAAGTTTCCCTGAAATGGAGCTTAGGAGGTGCTTATAGATGTAACAAGGAAGAGGGGCTCTGTCAGAAAGCTTTAATACCAGGATAAGAAAAAATTCCTCATTTCCTTTAGCTGAGGTTTGCTGAACAAGCAAAGATAAGAGATTTCCTTCCCATAAATAGAAGTTTTGCATACTAGAATATTGATGTATCACTTTTATATTCAACTGACTCTGAACTTAATCTGACAGTAAACTATTTGTCTTCCCAAATGACAGACCCAAAATGTCCATCCTGGGGGAAATGGGAAAGGAAGTGAAGCAGGATGACTCAGTGTCAGTGCTGAGAGACGAGTCACGTATGTGTTCATGCAACCATTTGGTAGTTGGCACCGTTTACCATATGGTTTTGAAATTTAACATCTCACAACTACAATTTTCTCCAACACATAGGAAGTTCCAAAAAAACAATTTTTTTAAAAAAAGTAAGGAAAACTTCATTGAGGTTTTTGTTTGTTTTTACTTTTCTAACATGACTTTCAATATCTGACCTTATATTGGAAGAACAATGGTCTAGATTACATAATAAATGCTGGTATTCCACATTGGGGATGTGGGAAATTAAGTCTTTACATTCTAGAAAAGGAAAAATTACAGAGGTAGTAAAAAGACTAGTGATTATCAGTGGTTGGGGTGGGTGGGATGAATAAGCAAAGCACAAAGAAATTTAAGGCAGTGAAATTATTCTGTATGATACTAGAATAGAGGATACATGCCATTATCCATGTGTCAGAACCCACAGGATATGCAAAATCAGAGTAAATTCTGTTGTAAACTATGGAATTTGGGTAATAATGAAGTATCAATGTAGGTTCATCAGTTTTAACAAATATACCATTGAGGTTCAGAAGGCTGATAGTGGGGGAGGTGGTGCATGTATGGGCAGAAGGAGCATAATAGGAATTCTCTGTACCCTCCCCTTAATCTTACTGTGAACCTAAAACTGCTCTAAAAATGACTATTATTTAAAAAAGGAAAAAATTACTGATATACACAATCACATCAGTGAATCTCAAAGACAGTATGTTGACTGTTATAGTTTAGATTTAGAATGTCCCCCTAGACCTCATGTAGACCAGGCAGTCATGTTGGAGGTAGGACTTGGTAGCTGAGGAGGGGTCCCTGGGAGTGTGGCCTTGGCAATTATATATGCTCCCTCTTCCTGTGGCTTTCTCCATGATGTGAGGAGAGAGCCCTTGCGCTTTGCCTGTGCTCCCTGTGCCATGCCCTCAGCTCCGAAGTCAGTCTGGCCTAACACAGACTGAATCCCCGAAATCCACAGAACTGTGAGCAAATAAATATTCTTTCCTTTAAGTTGTCATCAGGTTTTTGAGGTCAGAGCAGTGAGAATTCTGATTAAAATACTGACCTCTGAGCAAAAGAAGCCAGAGTTCATATTTTGTGATTACATTTACAATCTCAACCTACAATGGTTCAACTTACAATTTTTCAAGTTGGCAATGGTGTGAAAGTGATACTCATTCTGTAGAAACTGTACTTCAAATTTTGCATTTTTGTCTTTTCTCAGGCTAGCAATGTGCAATACAATACTCTCTTAAGAAGCTGGCCAGAGCAGTGAGCTTCATCTCCCAGGTAGCTGTACCATCTTGATGCTAAACAGCCACCATTCTGCAGTGGACTGTGTTGTTAAGCTGTGATGTTCAGAGGCTGGGTATATTAAATGCACTTTCAACCCATGATATTTAAAACTTAACAATGGATTTTTCAGGATATAACCTCATTGTTAGTCAAGGAGACATACCTGAGGGTCATTTCAGAGAGGTCATCCAAGGAACAATACTAAAACAGCAAGGCAGGCAAACAACTATGCACTGTGTGACTTGTGGGGCACCATTCACATTGCAAGGCAGCTAGACGTTGGATATAGAGGTATAACCTAGCTTTTCTTTTCTTTTCTTTTCTTTGTAGTACTGGGGATTGAACCCAGGGACATTCTACCTCTGAGATACATCTACAGTCCTATTTTATTTTTTAATTTTGAAATTTTGAAACAGGGTTAAGTTGCTGGGGCCTCATTAAGTTGCTGAGGCTGGCCTCAAATCTGTGATCCTCCTGTCTCAGCCTCCCAAGAACTAGGATTACAAGTGTGTGCCACCATACCCAGATTTAACCCAGCTTTTGACAGATACCAGGGATATCCAACCAGGTAAGGAAGGCTTGGAAGAGAGAGCAACAAATGGAATACTGGGAGAGTCACAAGATATGTGCTGAAGCTCTGTATTCCTCTTTATTTAGGACACTGGCGACTCACTGTATAGAGTACATATTTTTTTTTAAAAAAGGGTTCCAATAAAACTACAGGGGAACTTTACTCCTAAAGCATGCACTGGCATGGCTCACACATGATGTGCAATGCACAAGTGTAACTCAACACACAGTCACCGGGTACAAAGTGCAAAGCCCAGGCCTGATAGGTAATGCACAGGCACAATGCCAGCCACCCAGCTGCAATGTCTTGACAACCACCTGGAATCCCTAGCAACCTGAAGACTATACTTGTCAACACCTGAGGCTAAAAACTCACAGCTTCTTCTGCCAGAAGCCTCTCCACTTTACCATTCTGATCACCGATAAAGAAGCTGAATGCTGGCCCAGCCAGCTGTGCTGGTAGCCACCAGGCAATTCCCCACCTTCTGTTCTGGTGGAGCACTGGTTAAGGTCAGTTCTAAAGACCTGACTCACAATGGACCTGGACCTGAGACCTCAACACAACCAGCTGAGCTCTGGGGTAAATGGACTGCTCAACCTGCTTACCAGATTCTACTCATCGCTCTGTCTTTCTACACTAAAATATCTTATATTGTTGGACGTTTGCATGCTGTATTAACGAATAAAGAAACTGTCTTGGCCACAATTGTGATGTACATTCTTGAAATGACTGAGACTGTATTTGGTTGTTTACCACAATCTAAGTCTGCTTAGAACACTCACTCTCCTCAGAGTGAGTGTTCTAAGAGAGCAGCAATCTCAGAGGGATGTAAAGGTCATCCACTGAACTAAAATGTAGTAAACATAGCTTAAAATTCATAGGACATCAACCTGACCATGGCTGCCATTTTGTCATACACAAGTTTTTATTGTTTTATAATATTAGAGCTGCATTTTCTTATTATAGTGCACTCCATCCCCTTTGCCTCCTTTATTCTCTGGGGTATATTTTGGTCTATGCCATACTCTTGAGGAACTGGTGAGTTATGAAACCTTCTCTATCAGGGTTGGTATAACAGCTAAAGCAATAGCACCTTCACGTGAGTGACAGAGGCAGGAAACTCAATTCCACAGGCTCTTTAGCACCTTCCCTTCCTTGCCCTTTGAAGAGGGGCAAGTTAAAGATGTGCCCTAACTCTCTCTTCCATGTTCTCCTATCCCAAGGCTTGTGCCACTCACTTTGAACCCTGAGAAAGAGTGTTGGTAGGATGTCAACAGAGTGTGCATGTCAGTATAGTGTACATGACATTAATACATGTCACACACAACAGTTGCTTGACCTAGTTCCTTGCCATCACCACACTGCAACACCCCACTGCTAACCTTGTGTTGCGATAACACTGGTTGGCACCATTGAAATGGCATCTGTCAATCCAGAGAGAATGTTAACATTCTCCTCAAACTTACTGATCCTTAGTAAGATAAAATATTTTATTCTTCAATTAATATTTGATATTTATGATAAAAAATAAAATGTATAAATATATTCTTCATGGGGAAAAGTTTTCAAGTGGTATTTATGATAAAATCCCAATTTCAGGAAATGTTTGAGGATGTCTGTACATGTCTATATTATATACTGAAATGTGATGCTTATTTCCAAGTGGCAGAGCTATAGGTGATTTATTTCTTTTATTATTGTTCTAATGGAAATTGTTTACAAAATTATTGTATATAGCATGTCTACATTTTAACCGAAAATTCCAATGAGCTCTGGTCATTTTCCAGAAAACACAATATTTCAAGTATAATACACACAATTAGACCATATATGAACAAATCCAAAATTAACACATATAACTTTCTTATTGCATAAATAAAAATATACCAAATATGTATTCAAAATATACACTATAAACAAAAGATTTTTTGAAGCTTAAAAAGGCACTGGTCATGCTGCTTGCCTCCAGAGAAGGAAATTGAGTAGCTGAAGGATGCTATGACCCTGTTGAGCTCTTCAGTCCTTTTGCATTATGTGAGTTTTAGATATTAAAAAGGTAATTAAAAACCGAGAATAATAAAATATGCATTTCAATTCTTCTAACTGCTTTTTTCAATCACCTTCTTGTCCTTACACATAAACCCCTTATCCATCCTTAGATTAGCTTACTCAAGTTTAATTTATTTTGACTCACTGCCAAAAAAGATGGGATCCCTCCTAGAGCCCTGTTTTGATCATAAATAACCAGAACTTGTTTTCCCACTGGTTGTTTCAACACTGAATGTTGTGGGTTCTTTTGCCTTCTTTGCAAAACCTCTCACAATGCTGCTGCTAAAGATGATGCAACTGCTGAGTTTGACCTTTTTCACTTAGGTGAAGGTCTATTTGCAGAAAGGTCTTGAAGTGAAGATGAAGGTTTGCAACCATGATTGTCACACAATGGTTGTCAGTCAAGGACTGGATCTGCACTGATTCATTCACACAAATTCATTCCGATAAACCAGACACATCTAGTGCTCTCCTCAGTTTTCAACTTCCTTTTTCCAATCTTCACTTACATGAACTGCCTTATTTATCCTGGGAGTGTCTAAGTTTGAGTTTGCACAGAGAAAAGACAATGGATCAGATGACTTCCCAATGTTCCCTCTACCCTGACATATAGATGTAAAATATTTACTTACGTTTGCCTTGGGTGTAACTGAACATGGTTTGCAGATTGTTCCCATGGTTACCTGAAAACTGTGTGTGTTAATTTACATATTTTGACACTAACCAATGACAGGTGGGTAGTGTGCTCAAGTTGTGGCATTTAAACAGGAGGGAAGTGAGGACGTGAAGGAGCTAATGGCTGTTGAAGAGGCAACATTAATAAACCAGTATTATCAGTTAGCCACCTCAGTCTCATAAAAATGCTTATAAGTCATGTAAGTTCCTGAGCACTTATTTACTTAGTCAAAGGCTAAAAGCTTTAAGAAGCAGGAAAAAGGCAGAATTGATGTGAGAATTCTGAGGAACCTTAAGACTTGCTATTACAGCATTAGTGGTGAGGAGAAATAGACTTGTAGAATGAATCAGAATTCCACCAGGAGGAAGACAGAGTGCTGAAAGATGCCTAAGCAAAGAGAGTACCAAGAGTGAAAATTCCACCAAGGTAAACAACCTGGATAGGTTAACACAGGAAGTGCAAGTGAGGATTGTGAGAACTGTAATTCAAAAGCATTGAGAACAAAAGTTAAACATGCCAAGTAAATCACCTCTGAATGTCAACACCATGGAAGTGCTTTATTTGACATGGTCTGAGTCACCTGTTCTGAGAACTGTTAGGGAACTACATAGGGAGCAGAAAACAAGAAAAGTAACAGCAGAAAATAAAAACACAAACAAAAATTAGAGAACACATATACACAAATACAGCCCAACAATGATGTTCCTATCAGTGGAGCCAGTGTGACTTATCTAAGTAGCAAATAGCTACATAGGAATACATTTTCTTACTTCATTGAATACAAATATGGGCTATGAATGCAAGGGAAGGCATTTTCTTACATATGTAGCCTGTGTGTGTGTGTGTGTGTGTGTGTGTGTGTGTGTGTGTGAGAGAGAGAGAGAGAGAGAGAGAGAGAGAGAGAGAGAGAGAGAGAGAGAGAGATCACGCAGGCGTTTTCTACTTCTGAACTACACACCTAGCTTTATTTTATTCTTTACATTTGAAACAGGATCTCACTAAGTTGCTAAAGCTCTCGCTAAGTTTTTGAGGCCTCAAGCTGGTGATCCTCCTATCTCAGGTTCCCAAGTACTGGGATTTTTTTATATCGATCACTAGCTCATCACAGGGACAAATTCTTGGTGATGTGTGCTTATTTTGAAACATGTTTTAGTCACATAAGCTTTTGTACATATTAAATAGTTTATATTTAATTTAAAAAGAGATAGAATATATTGATAACTTCTGATCAAGATTTGCTTTTATTTTTATAAAGATAGATAAAGGGGATGAGAATGATCCAATCCTGAAGATAAAATTATTTTTGCAGGAGAGAGAAGACACAGACAAGAGTAAAATCCTTGAGTCAATCTGAGACAATAGGATCTGCTGCATTAGTAGAGAGGTGATCCTTCACTGGAAGTAGGAACTATTGTTTTTTGTTTTTTGTTTTAATAGGAGGAAGGCAGGTTATATGGGCAGAGGTGCATATTGTTTGGTTGACTTGGGGTTGAGATGTGTGCATCTTCTCTATTTTATCTACTTTCTCAATGAGTGATGAAAAAAGACATTGACTGAGAGTTGGGGAGAGAAGAGGGAGTATTTGAGATATGAGGAAAAAGACACAAGAGAATCCCCTAAGAAACATTACTGGGAGACTCAGGCAAAGAAAATGGTATTGAATTTTAAGAGACTGGGTCAGCTGCATGAGTAAAGGTATAAAGTAGAGAGAAAATTGAATCTCACCAAGGTAGGATTTTTCAGGGGAGTAAATAGAAAGAAAAGGAGGAAAGGGAATCAAGGTCATTTGCAAGGAGTGACTACAGTGAAAGACCCATGGGAAACTAAACCAGGGGTGAGATGGTACGCAGTGCAAAAATCAGAAGGCCAATAGTTTGTAGATCCAGGTGGCATCAAGAAATCATCAGAGACAGGGGCCAGAAAGAGTGGATAAAGAGATCAGTGAGGACTAGAGAAGAATAAGCTTGAAATTCTGATTTTAAGGGGATGAAGTTAACAGTAATGACAAGTTCTAGGGTGAGCTGGAGTGGCTGAGATAGGATTGAGGAAAGATGACTGACTGGGTATGAACAAATCAAGAAACTGGGAGGCCTGGGTGTCCCATGGATCATTTGCACCATCATCAAAATCACCTAAGGATAATGTCAGAATTAGGGAGAGAAAAGGAGGGGGGGAGAGGTGTATGATATGAAGTATGAAGACAGTGGGCTAGTTTCTAAATTTCTCAAAGGATAGGAATTGACAGGTAGGACTACACCACAAGGAAAAGTAGATATTGGTAGAGTCCAATGCCATGTGCATTTAAAATCAATAAGTTAATATATGTAAATAAATATTTTATTGATAATCATTAATATCTGCCAGAATAGTTATATCAGCTACAAGTAATTTATATGAAATAAAATAAAACACACCAAAAATATTTTTATGTACTTAGCAAGGACACATAGAGAGCACATTTTTATAATGACCATGAATATTATTATTCCTATTCTTACAGAATTCATAGGAAATGTCCAGGTTTTCAGAAAGTTTGTGTTTACCTTCTGATTTGGAAACTATGAAAGGATTAAATGAGACTACTAAGGAAGTTTCTGAAGACCTGACACATAATAAGTAATCAATAAGAAGTCATGAGGGGTAAAACTAAAGACAATTTCCTAAGAAGGAAGAGGTCACCAAGCCTGCTTTGCCACTCTTCTTTATACACTGTCTGAAACCCAAAAGTAATTTTTGTGTCAAGGTTCCCTTGATCTACATTGGTCTTCCCTAAATTGTAGGCTAGATGGTTTGTTTGCTTTTTTTGGTTTGTTTGGTTACAGGAAGAGTTCTATATTAAGAAACAAAAATCTTTCTTTGAATGCTATTAAGTTCTGGGGAGAAATTTAATAATTGATATTATAATAAATGGCTAGCAATATTTTTCTAATCATTGAGACATATAAAATATCAAACCCATAATCAACTACTAGTAGTTGGATATATTCAACTACTTAAACATGGCAAAAGCAAAATAAACATATGTCTTAACCAAGGATTGAAAGCAAAAGACAAATTGGGAAAATTATTTGTGACATGTAAGATGGAAAAAGAATGTCCCTGGTATACAAAATGGTCTTATAAGATAATAAGAGATAAACCATAATTTTTTAAAGGACAAGAGAAAAGGATATGAAAAGATTTAAAAATACTTTTCCTTTCCATTTTGCCTGGAGCATCTGTTAACTTCCTTAAAGTCTCTGCTCCACTGTCTTCCAGTGGAAAAGTCTTCATTTGCCCGTCTTTGAAATAGAAGAAACACTGCTCTGTTTTCATGCTTTATCCTTTTTCCTTGCTTTAGTTTTCTTAGCTGTACTTAACACTCTCTAATATGCTTTCATTTTATTTGTTTATTGTTTATTGTCTGACTTCTTCCTTTCTTCACTAACAAGTAAACCCCAGACAGCAGCTCAGGGACTCAGGGTGCCCATACTTCTCTTGCCTAACACTCACCTCAGTGTCCGCAGTGTCCATTTTCCTTTGTTGAGCAAGGAAGATCCACTGTCCAGAAATTCACCATATATACTCTCAAGATCTATGCCAAAAAGATCTTTGACTCTCATGGGAATCACTGAGAGGTTGAGGTTGATCTCTTCACTTCAAAAGGTCTCTCTGTGCCCAGCGGTGCCTCAACTGGTATCTCTGAGGTCCTAGAGTTCCAGGACAATGATAAGACTGACTTTCTGGGGAAGGGTGTCTCCAAGGCTGTTAAGTGC
This sequence comes from Graphiurus murinus, assembly GCA_004027655.1. Classification (NCBI taxonomy): domain Eukaryota; kingdom Metazoa; phylum Chordata; class Mammalia; order Rodentia; family Gliridae; genus Graphiurus; species Graphiurus murinus. Next base: position 50,975 of record PVLC010006841.1, read on the forward strand.
ATTAATAAACTATTGCACCTGCCCTGGTTAGCAAGAAAATGAACATTGTGGAGCAGAAGATCTACAAACTGATGATCCAGATGGATGGAACAGAAAATAAATCTAGGCTTGGTGAGAATACCATCTTGGGGGGTGCCCTTGCTGTGTGCAAAACTGGTGTTGTGGAGAAGGGGATGTCCCTGCATCACCATATTGCTGACTTGGCTGGCAAGCCTGAAGTCATCCTGCCAGTCACTGCTTTCAGTGTGATCAAGGGCAGATCCCATGCTGGCAACAAGCTGGCCATGCAGGAGTTCATGATCCTCTGATGGGTGCTGCGAACTTCGGGGAGGCCATGTGCATCAGGTGAAGGTCTACCACACCCTGAAGAATGTCATCAAGGAGAAATATGGAAAAGATGCCAACAACGTGTGGGACAGAGGTGGCTTTGCTCCTAACATCCTGGAGAACAAAAAAGCCCTGGAGCTGTTGAAGAATTCGATTGCCAAGGCTGGCTACACTGACAAGATGGTCATCAGCATGGATGTGGCTGCCTTGGAGTTCCACAGATCTGGGAAGTCTCCTGCTGATGCCAGCAGGTACATCACACCCGGCCAGCTGGCCGACATGCACAAGTCCCTCATCAAGAACTACCCAGGGGTGTCTATTGAGGACACCTTTGACCAGGATGGCAGGGAAGCATGGCAGAAGTTCACGGGCACTGCAGGTATCCAGGTCATGGGCAATGATCTCAGGGTGACCAACCTGGAGCCAATCACCGAGTCCATGGGCACGAAATCCTGTGATGTCTCCTGCTCAAAGTGAACCAGATCGGCTGTGTGATCAAATCCCTGCAGGCGTGCAAGCTGGCCCAGTCCAATGCCTGGGGGTCATGGGGTCTTATTGCTCTGGGGAAACTGAGGATACCTTCATTGCCGACCTGGTGGTAGGGCTCTGCACTGGGCAAATCAAGACAGTGCACCCTGCAGACCTGAGAACCTGGCCAAGTACAACCAGCTCCTCAGAATCACAGAGGAGCTGGGCAGCAAGGCAAAGTTTGCCAGCAGGAACTTCATAAAACCCCTGGCTAAGTAAGCTGTGGGCAGATGAACCCTCTGTCACTGGCTGACCAATTAGATCCTGCCCCTGATGCCAGCCTGGGCGACTGGAGGCCCCGACCACTGCTTACCCGGCCTCTGGTAGTTAGCTCCCTCTCCTGCCACTGCTTCCTCAGATGTGCAGAAGCTGCACCTGGCCATTGGGAGCCCTGTTGGAAGGCCCAGTTCCATAGCCGCGGGATTGGCCCACACCACTGTTTTCCCCACTGTGCTGCCCACCAAGTGTCCAGAGCCACGTGTTGCTCCAGTGCAATCTCCAAGATGGCCACAGGCAGAGTCCCCAGTGGTTTCATGTGCAAAATTAAAAAGCCTTGGTGACCCACAAAAAATAGATAAATAAATAAATAATACTTAAAAATAAATAAACGCCACAAGGGTAGGACTTTGTACTAAACAGTAACCTCAGTGCTGAGAACAGTGCCAATCACGTGTCCAGTACTTAAATGAGTGTTGAAGAGATGCAATGACTGTGTGTGTGTGTGTGTGTGTGTGTGTGTGTGTATGTGTACTTCATTCTAAAGTAAGCATTCTTGGATCTTTACTCTGATGCCCTACAAGAATTTCCCTGAAAAGGCCTTGATTAAAGGGGAGAATGATTAGCTTATAAACACATCAAGATGTATTGGCAGCATATCTCACCAAAGAGAAAAAATTCACTTATATTCAGGCTAATTTCTATGCTAAATTTTACTTAGTGAAATGGTCATAAGTTTAATTGATTTCTTAATATGTTTGGGGGACTCACATATTTTTCCCTTCTAAGCCTATGATTATCATTGAATTAAATTAAGTTATTTGTTTCTAGCCTGCTGAAAAACCCATTGCTTGGTCTTTGTTACCAGTTTCATGGAAACCTAAGGAAGAACACAGACATTTCAAAGTAGAAAAAAAAATATGAATTTTCTTCCCCCGTATATTAGAGTATAGCCTCCTCCTCCTTCTCCTCTTCCTTTTCCTCCTTCTCCTCCTCCTCCTCCTCCTCTTCTTCTTCTTCTTCTTCATGGTGGTACTGGGATTGATTGAATAGAGGGCCATTCTACCTCTCAGCTACACCCCCAGCCCTATTTTGTTTTTAATTTTAAGACAGGGTCTCCCTAAATTGACCAGGTTGGCTTTGAACTTTCCGTTCTCCTGTCTCAGCTTCCCAAGTACTGGGATTACAGGCATGTGTCACTGCACCTGGGTACAACATAGCTTCTTTGGCCACACAGAGGAACTACAGTATCTCTATGTGACACAAAGAGTATGAATCTGATGATATTTTTTCATGAACTAAAGACTGGGAACTAGGAGAAAGACACAGCACCCCACTGATATACTTGGGTATTTCGAATACATGTGCTGGCATTCCTATTTAGGATGTGGAAAAAATATTGCAAAAGTAAAAATATCTATAAAATGCATTCACCTGTTGGTTCCTCAGGGGCTGAACCACTTCCCTCACGCACAGCTCCAAGTCATTGAGATAATCCTTCTCTGTTTGTATCAGCTCCTTGATGATTTTCGCTCTCTTTGCCATCATCCTCCTCATCTGATGCTCTTCCTCGGGGGTTGGGGTCTCAGCTGCAGAGCACTCTGCCTGTGGTGTCATCTTTTCTGTTCAATGAAAACATGTACAGGTGAGATATTCTCCCAAGGCTTTTCTTATTCTGTCACTACAAACAACACAGATTGTTGTTAGCAAGCAAAAAGGTGTGGGTACTTTCATAGATGTTCCTAGGAGGTGTTATGTTCATTCTCCATACAAAATTATGAACAAGAGGAAGGTAGAATGATCTGCTTCTAGGGGTCATTAAATGACAGTCAACTTCTTAAAAATATACAGTTGTTAGACCCTTAGGCTATAAAGCTGATCTTCAGCCTGGAGATAAAAATGTCTAAACACAGTTCAGAATTGCTGGGCATGTTTGTCTTAAAATCAAGGGAAAATTTAATTAGGAAGTAAATACCTTCCAATATTGTTTTTTCTTATTATTAAAATAATTACTCATCATTCTCAGTAGGTACTCAAATGAAAATAATTACACATGATTGAGGGTTTTCTTTTCAATTCACAACAAATACCCATTAAGAGTGAGACAGTGATGGATTAAATAAATTTCAAGTACAGTTTTTCATGGCTCATCTTTAGTATTATGCATATTCTGTTATTTCAAAAAAATTTTTTTTGGTACTCAGGATTAAATCTGGGGACATTCTACTCCCAAGCTACACCCCAGCCTCATTAATTTTTTTTATATTTTGAAACAAGTTCTTGCTAAGTGTTAAGGGTCTCACTAAGTTTCTGAGGCTGACCTTGAACCAGCAATCCTCCTGTCCCAACCTCCCAAGTACTGCAATTATAGGTGTACACCACCATGCCCGGCTACTTCAGAAGTCCTGAACTACCAACCTGGCAGTTTTAATTTTAAAAGGTATATTACTGAATAAATGTTGAGATAAAGTATGTCTCACATGTAGCCAAGATTTTGAACAAAGTATTAAGATAAGAAAGCTAAATATCTTCAAGGACAAGCTTTCTGTAGCAATGTAAAATTTTTTGAAAGCTATAAAATAGAGAACGTGAATTCAGAGGAGTCATAGACATCAGGTGTGTGTGTGTGTGTGTGTGTGTGTGTGTGTGTGTGTGTGTGTGTGTATAAATAGTTTGCTTCAAGCTTGAAGTGTAATTTTCAACTTAATCTCGGTAGTTTGGAAGTATTTTTATTTCATTGAAGATCATTACTATTCTAGTAACTGAGATGCATAACTTTAGAAAATGATCAATAAAAAGTCTGAACAAGAGAGAAAGGGGAGCAGGTCACAATATATGGGAGTTAGGAAGTAAAGAAAGGTGTTCTTTTGGCTGATTCTGGAAACAAAACTAAGACAACTGGAGAAGCATTATGGGTAGAAGAGTTAGTAGTTCAATGTAAAGAGGCTGCCCCAAGAATATGAGCAGACACTTCAAAATGTTCGAGCTTTCCTCTCTCCGTGGCCTGTGAACTTAGGAGGTCAAAAACTTCTGTGGAGAATGCTATAAAAGTCATTTTGGACTGGATTGAGCTTCGGACGCACCAAACTTGCAGGTGAATATGCTCCTAGACCATTTGCCTGGTATTGGTCCTTCCTTCAGTATGAAAGATGGCAATTTTGATAAATGACATCCAAAAACACCTGGTTTAACAAGGCTTGGGCCACTCAGTGCCAAAAATAAATGAGAATATGAGAGACATGAGCTGTATGAGAAGAGAGAATCCACGTAAGGAGAGAGAAGGATGCATGGAGTATTCTCATATCCCTTATCTTGCTTCATTTGTGTTATGAGAATTCTTGGATTCTTGCTAATTAGTACTATTTTTATTAGAAAGTAGAAGAGGCCTGCCTCTCAGTGCCCCAAATTAAAAATGACTAGTTGTAATCATGTGTCAATAATAAGAGTTATTTTGTATATAAAATGAGAAAAGTCACTTCCTAGGGGGAGATGCAATGAGCAGACCATGCAAACAACCATTGTGAGCCTTTATAATTTTTTAAGCACTGTATATATTTAAGCTATACAACATAATTGTTTGTGGTGCTGGGAATTGAACCCATGGGTGTTCTATCTCTGAGCTTAACCTCCAGCTCTATTTTATTTCTTAATTTTGAAACAGGGTCTCACTAAGTTGCTGAAGGCCTTGCTAAGTTGCTGAGGTTGGCCTTGAACTTGTGATCCTCCTGTCTCAGCCTTCCAAGTAGTGTGATTACAGGTGTGTGTCACCATGCCTGGCCTACAACATAATGTTTGACATACACCTATACGGTGACATAATTGACTGAGGAGGGATGGACAAGGGTTCTTTACTCCTGGGATAGATGAAGTAGTGGACAGAAAGAAATCTCACTACTAGATAGCTAACCAATCAGTAAAGGTAGTGTCCAATTATTATTTAACATTGCCTTTAAAACAAAAAGGACACTATTGAAAACTGTTCATATCAATGCTTTTAAAAATTCTAGACCCTTTGTACCTTATAAAAAATAATTTAGCAATTATTTGAGAGTCTAATAAGGTTCTTTCTTGTTCTTTGGCAAAGAAATATCCCCAAAACACATTCTGAGGTTCCATTTATTTCTAAATTCCAGGAGTCAATTTCTATAGCAATTTAATTTATTTTACAGATGTTCCATTGCTTCACTTTAAAATGTACAGCATCAGATTTTGTAAAAATCAAAAATGACTTAGATTTTCTAATATTGTTCAACAACTTGCTCAGAACCAATGTGAGGGGCAAAGGTAGTTGAAATAAAGTGTCAGTCAAGATACTCAACAGTCTGAAACCTCTCCTTTCGGGTATAAAAGCCTTCTCAGGGAATTCACAGTTGAGCAACCTTCTGAGATATCTTTGTTGACTATTTGGACTCAAGTTTATTGCAGGAACAAAGATTTGTCTTGCATCACTTTATGGTCAGATCTCTAAACACTTTCAATGTTTGCATTTCTTAAGCCAACAAACTCTGCAATGCGTTATGGACACCAAGTTCTGTTTTTGATAAAATCCTTCTCTGCCGTTAAAGCTTTTTTTTTTTTTTTAATCTTTCAGTTACACTATGTTTTTACATATAAAAGTATTCGTAGCTTCACCACATATCACCCCAAATCAGCAAGCAGGCATAACAATCTTTTCTTTCTGGATAAAAAAGAGAGAGAGAGAGAGAAGCTAAGTATATAGTAAAGTAGAAAAAATAAGCTGTGGGAACAAATATCTTCCAGTAGTTTCCAGTAGTTGGAAGAGACTATATCAAAATCAAAGTGATGCTGAGATTAAAAGAACATTTAAATTGTTATAACCAAATTACATCACTTATATGTGAAAACAATACCACTCTCCTCTGCCCACCCTCTTTGTCTTTCACCCTCAAGCTTATTTTTCTAGCAGTGATGATGAATTTTCACTATATACCAAGTTCCATTGATAATATCTGTAGTGATTCTTAGCCAAAGTAGTTAATATTAAAGAAGGTTGCTGTGGTTTACAAAAAGGATAATCAGACGTAAAATCCACTCTGCCACTCACAGCAGAGAGAATGTGGTTATCTCTGTGGCAAACTAGTTATCCCATGGAGCAATGGCTTCCTCGTTTGTAAACTACAAATGAAAAACATCACCATGTTATCACAGACTGAATTAAATGAGGAGCAGTATGTGGAGGGTCCTTGGGATCTTTAAAATACTACAAAGTGCAGGGTGTTCTTTTAAGTTTCTTGGCTTTACTTTTATTGGTGCATTGTAGTTACACATCACAGTGAGGTTCAACGTGACACACACATACAGGCGCACAGCACTTGGTGTGTCTCCTTCTGTCCCACCCTACTTGCCATTCTTTCTTCCTCTACATGTTAGTGAGATTAATAGTGATACCTCCATACATGGACATAGCATTATTTGAACTGTTTTCTTCCTCAATCCTTTTTCCTCTCCCAACTCCTTCCCCCAATCCCCTTTCCCCATTGTAATGGTCTCTGTCCTCATTTATCTAAGGTTCCTTTTGTTTTCTTTCTTTCTTTCTTTCTTTCTTTCTTTCTTTCTTTCTTTCTTTCTGGTACTGGGAATTGAAACCGGAGGCATTCTGCCTCTGAGCTACACCCCCAGTCCAATTTTGTGTTCTTTATTTTGAAACAGGGTCTCTCTAAGTTGCAGAGAGCCTCACTAAGTAGCTGAGGCTGGCTGTGAACCCAGATCCTCCGGTCTCAGCCTCCCAAGTACTGGGATCACAGCATGCACCACCATGCCCAGTTGGTTCCTTTTGTTTTCTTTTTCTTTAGCTTCCACATATGAAAAAAAAAAATGAACCTTGACTTGATGAATCGGGCTGGTCTCACTTAGCATAATATTCTCTAGTTCCTTCCATTTTCCTGCAAATGACATAATTTTGTTCTTCTTTATGGCTGAGTAAAATTCTGTTCTATGTATACACTGCACTTTATCCACTCATCTGTTGACAGACACCTAGCTTGGTTCTATAATTTGGCTATTGTGAATTGTACTAAAATAAACATGGACATGTATATATTGCCATAGTATTTTAATTCTTTTGGAAAGATACTGAGGAATGATATAACTGGGTTATATGGTAACTTAATTCCTAGTCTTTTTTGTTTGTTTATTTGTTTTTGTTTGTTTGTTTGGTACTACATATTGAACCCAGGGACATTCTACCTCTGAGCTATACCCCAGTCCATTTTATCTTTTATTTTGAAACAAGGTCTCACTAGGATGCCGAGGATCTCACTAAGTTGCTGAAGTCAGGTTTGGTCCTGTGATTCTTCTATCTCAGCCTCCCAAGTATTGGGATTACAGGTGTGTGTCACCTTAACTAACTCATGCCTGGACTTTTGATGGAATTTCCATACTGATCTCCGTAGTGGTTGTACTAGTATTTTCAGAGGTATGGGAACAATAGAGCTCCTCTTTCTATACACAGACCCAACTTATGATGGTTCAACTTAAAAATTTTTGATTTTGCTATCAAGCAAATATGTACCCACTCAACCATTCTGTTTTTCACTTTAAGTACAGTATTCAATAAATTTCATGAGTAATTCACATTTTAGTATAAAATAGGCTTTCCTGTTATTTTGCCCAACTGTAAGCTAAGAGTTCTGAGGACATTTCAGGTAAGCTAGGCTAAGCCATTATGTTCTGTAGATTAGGCGTATTTGCATGTTGAATTTAGCAAATCACCCATATTTCTTGTACTTTATATATAACTTTCTCAGTGACTGATAGGCCAGTTAGGGATAGAAAAAATTTAGACTACATAGTTACACATTACACATTAATTTTAAGAATGCATGTAAGCTTAGTAAGAATATATCATATTCTGAATCATAAAATTCATAATAATGTATTAAGAATCATCCCAGGGAAAAGGGGAATGAGTTTCCTGGGAAAAATGTTTTCTGGTTTCTCCCAGGTGGAGGCCTCTCAACTGGAATCTGTGTGGAGAAGCCCATGGTAGGTGGCAGTTGGAGCACGTCGTCCTGCAGCTGAGTCCACTCTGGCTGAAGTCAGGATCCAGGGAGTTGGTTTCATCTACCTCATCTCTCTAGTCTCTCTGGAGCGTTTCTATTTCTCCATAGTCTAGGGCACCTCTGCCCCCCTCTCTCTAGAGCAATTTTTTTGGCTCAGGAGCAAGCCCACAGCAGCAACAGGTGTGGGTGATGCGGGTAACAATCTTCCTCGTGACCCACCTCCAGCCCTTTCTGTCATCCTGGGTCCTGGAGGCAGACTTATGATGGGGTTGGTGGATGCTGGCCTGGGGGCCTCAGGGCCATGCTGGGGGGCTGCAGTGGGGTTGGGGGTCCTCTGCGTCTGGCAGCTCAGGGGAATGGCAGGCAGGCTGTCTCTTCTGCCTCGACTATGTGTCCTCTTTAGAGGACAGGTACCAGAAGGTGCAAATGTCGGGCTGGCTGGCTCTCCTCTTGGGCAGCAGAGGGAAGGTGGAAAGATCTGCTCGGGATGGAGACAGTGCAACACACCAGACCTCGGACCCAGCCTGGAAGGTGTCCCCTGCCCAGTGGCTCACATGGCTTCGGATCAGAGGGTATGTCCCCATTGCGTCATCAAACATTCCGTTCACCACTGACGGCCAGGTCTAAGGTAGATCATAACCCAAGCAGGGTATGACTTTCAGGATTACAGGGTTGAAAAGGGCTGGAGGTATAGCTCAGAGGGAGAATGTCCCTGCATTCAATCCCCAGGACCACAAGAACAAAATAACAACAACAAACAAGAATGATTCCAAGTCAATTAGCTAACTTTACAACTTAAGAAACTAGAAAAAGAAAACAAACTAAACTCAAAGCTAGCAGATGAAGAAAAAAATCAAAGATCAAAGTTGGATAAACAAAAACAAAGATGTATGATTACAATGTACCAATTATTATAAATAATAAAAAGTTGGATAAACAAAAGATAAAACAGAAAAGGATAGAGAAAAATTAATGTTGGTTCTTTGAAAAGATAAACAAGGATGAACGGGGTGGGGGGCACCCTAATTATAACAAGGTTACTCACTAAACTGAACTTGAGAGGGAGGGAGGGCGAGGGAGCAGGGTGGGAATTTGGGGAAGGGGTCAAATGAGAAAT
>PVLC010006842.1:0-11963 GCA_004027655.1 Graphiurus murinus
AAAAAAAAAAAAAAAAAAAAAAAAAAAAAGAATAAAAAATAGGGCTGGGGGTATAGCTCGGAGGTAGAATGCCCCTGAGTTCAACTCCCAGTACTGCAAAAAAAAAATAATAATAATAATAATAATGCAACCTGATAAGCCTAGCTTGAAACTATGTCAGTCTGAATGTTTTGAGAATTGCAGGAATACAAGAATGTATAGAATAGGTATAAAAAAGTCAGGACACAATGTTTCATTTACCACTATTTTAAAAGGGGAGAGGGTGAACCCGGGTGTGGTGGCGCACGCTTGTAATCCCAGCATTCGGGAGGCTGAGACCGGAGGACCCGAGTTCGAGGCCAGCCTCAGCTACCTAGTGAGGCCCTCTGTAACTTAGTGAGACTCGGTTTCAAAATAAAGAATAAAAAATAGGGCTGGGGGTATAGCTCGGAGGTAGAATTCCACTGAGTTCAATCCCCAGTACCGAAAAAAAAAAAAAAAAAAAAAGGGGGAGAGGGTGAGAACAACAAAAGGTTTAGCAAAAGGGTAAAAACTTTATATCTAGGGGTGACTTAATTGTCTAGTGGTCTCCAGATGGTAATATAAACTAATAAAGTTGAGTCATAAGATGTAGGAGCAATGCAGAAGTCTAAAAACACACCTAATCTACAGAAAGCCAGTCAACAATCAACCAATTGTTACTATTGGGAAGGTAGACCAAGAGAATCAGAAATCTGGATTTTTACATAAAATTCTCTAATTTTTAAATGCTAATAACTAATCCAAATTGGAAGAAAGAAGAGGTGAGAAGGCAGAAAAAGTGGAAGAGGAGGAGGAGGAGGAGGAGGAGGAGGAGGAGGAGGAGGAGAGGGAAGGGTAAGTGGGAGGGAAACTCCTGCAGTCCAAACAGAACAATGATAGGGCCCAGTAGCTTTTTAGTATGTGACTCTGCCTTATGCTGACTTCTTAGATTTCTTTCCCCAACAATTCAAGATGAGTTTAAGAACTTAACTCAAGGAATGCTTGGAAGTAGATCAAATGCAAGCAGAATTTCCATTGCCTTACCAGTTTTTAAAATTTAGTCAGACAGTTTTTATTGAACACCTAACAAGTACAAAGTCGATCATTACATTACGTTAAAAATGAAATACATTCACAGTTAATTATATGAAAGAGAGACAATAGTCAAAATAACTGAGACACATACTTACATTTTAGCTTTTTAAAAAAGGACAATCATATATAAAGAGATTTGTTTTTTCAAAAGACCTATTAGAGCATTTAACGTCTACAATTCACTTCTGAATTTAGGTTAATGGGAAAGTTTCAGAACATTAGGCATCGCTCCTTTAAAAAAGGAGCACTTCTAAAAGAATTGAAAAGCAATCATCCTGAAAATCTTTTCTTGGAGCCAGTTTTGACCTGTAAGGCTTCTGTCCCCCACAGAAATCATCTTTGATGCCAAGCCACACCGAAGTTCAAACCAATCAGAAAGTGGAAAGGCACCTTGTCTGCTTAATAGACTTGGGTTACCTATTGCTCATGACTACTTTTTTTTTTTTTCGGTACTGGGGATTGAACCCAGGGGCATTCTACCTCTGAATTACACCCTCAAACCTATTTTTAAATTATGGAGGGCCTCACTAAGTAGCTGAGGCTGGATCATCCGAATTTTTAAATTATGGAGGGCCTCACTAAGTAGCGAACCCGGATCATCCGGTCTCAGCCTCCCAAGTACCGGGATTACAAGCATGCGCCACCACGCCGGGCACTCAAGATTACCTTTCAATGTAAACGAATTATATGCCTTATATCCTGCTTCCCACACGAGACTCACATCACACCAGTCACTGTTTCCTTCTAATTCTCAGCTTCTCACTATACCCATCTCTCTACCCAATCTAGTTTTTGCATATTTAATGTAAGCCTATTTACGTTTTCACTATTTCTTCTGCTCTTAAAATTGAGACATTTCTCTGCTGCCTGAGATATTCTCTGTACCCGCCCACCCCCCACCCCGCCTGTCCCATGCTAGAATGTGGACTCCTCCCCACTCTATCCCGGTACCGCTGGGTCTAAGATGCTGCGCTCTCGCCCCTCCGCAGGCCCGCGGGCTCAGCCGTTCCAGAAGTTGACAAAGAAGTTGCAGAGGGAGTGCCACTTCTCAGCGCAGTAGGTCTCGGTGAGCTCCGCGTTGCCCTCCAGCCCGTCGGGGTCGGGCCCGGTGCTCATCGGTCGCTCCTCCAGGGGGCCGGGGGCCGCCTTCCTCTTGCCCGCTTTGCTCTTCCTCTCCGAAGGCTTCTCCTTGGGCGCCGAGCTTGGCGGCGGCGGGGCCGCGGCGGCGGGGCGGGGCACAGGCTGCCGGGGCGACCCCCGGCTCCGGGCCCTGGGCTCGGGAGGGGAGCCGGCGGCGGTGGGCGCGGGGAGCAGGGCGGCCCCGGGCACGAGGCGCAGCTCAGCGCCCTGGCCCTTCTTGCCGGCGCACAGGCGGGGCCGGAGCGGCGCGGGATCCAGGCAGGGCCGCCGCCTCCTGCGCAGCGCGCCCAGCACCTGCTTCCAGTAGTGCGCGCCCCGGGCCGCGTAGGCGGCGCAGCGCTCCGGCTCCCCGCGGAAGGCGCACTGCTGGCGCGCCCCGTCCGGACCCTGGCAGCTCAGCGCCAGCTCGCTGCCCGCCGCGGTCCCCGGGGCAGGCAGCAGGAGCTGCCAGCTGCACGCGTGCTTCTCGGGGCTCACGAAGCGCCCGGAAGATCCGCCCGACGGGCCGGAGGCCGGTTGCGGCGCGCTGCCAGCCGCCCCCTTGCCCCTCCTGGCAGCCGCGAGGAGGCTGCTGCACAGAAGCAGCAGCAGCAACGGCGAGAGCGACGCTCGCAGCCTTGGAGGACTCATGGCCCGCGATGTCCACACGCCTCTCGTGGGACCCCTGGGTGCTTCAGTGGAGGCAGGGCGAGGCGAAGAGCATCCCTGGACCTGCAGACCAAGGCAGAGGTGGCTTATCGAGAGAGCGCCGCGCAGCGCTTCGCCCAGGCGCACGCACTTCGGAACTCCTTTCCCCAGACTTTCTGGAAACTGATTTCTCGAGTTTCGAGGGGTCCCCGCAGAAGAGCTTTCCTGGGAGAAACCGCTCACTGTTTAAGTAATCATTGCGAAATCATTGTGCATTGAAATTTAATTCCGCATGCAAATGTGATAGCAAAACGATGCCTGATAATTACCACCTACACCCCCTGCATTCTCTACCCTCCAATAAACTATCAACAAAAATCATTTTAGAATTAGATCAGTCCTTGAGAACAGGCACTTTCACTGCACTATTAACTTACCGAGTCCTGGGAGAAGTGACGGAACCTTACTATGGAAGAGGGAATGAGTGCATAAGGGATTAGTCTCTTTTAGCCGGTTCCCTGTGAATGAACGTGTCATCAATGGGACAGAAGGGGCCTCCCCCACTATGCCCCTCCCAGCCAGACTTCCCTCACACTGGACTTTTCAACTGTCTCTCTCTCTCTCTCTCTCTCTCTCTCTCTCTCTCTCTCTCTCTCTCTCTCTCTCTCGATGTATGATAGAAGCAGCTCTGTAACATGAAATATATATCTTGTACTTTGCTTCCACTGTTTAAAATAATCATGCAGGTTTTAACAAATCTTTTCCTTTTCCATATTCAATTATCCAAAAATAAAAGTTAAACGGAAAGACCTGTTGTATAAAATAAAATGAGTCACTATTCTAAACCAGACACTATTTACACAATTACACTACTTCCATTCTTTCTGTTTTTCATACCATTCTAAGTCCTATACTTCACCCATCATTTTAGTCTTTTTTTTTTTTTTGAGTCACCCAGATTTTTTGAAAATTTATTGGTGCATTGTAATCATACATCTTTATGAGGTACACGATGGCAGCCCTCATTTAGCCCTTCCCCAATTCCCACCCCATCCCCCCCTCGTGTTCTGCTCAGCGACTGACTTTGATATGTTGGTGAATGTACATCTTGTACATTAGAGTGCTTCCCTCTTCCCCCCTCCCATCTTCCTCAATTAGGTCACCGTCTTTGTTCATCTAAGGTTTCTCCTTTCTTGTCTAGAGTCCTTCCTATGTCCCATTTTCTCTCTAGCTTCCACATATTAGGGACAACATCTGGCTTTTCACTTTTTGTGACTGGCTGATCTCATTTAGCATAATGTTCTTCAGTTTCATCCATTTCCCTGCAAATGACATGATTTTGTTCTTCTTTATGGCTGAGTAAAATTCCATGGTGTACATAACCCATAGTTTTGTAATCCGTTCATCTGTTGATGGACATCTTGGCTCATTCCATAGTCATTTTAATCTTCCTTAACAACTTACTCATAATCCTAATAACTATTATACTAAGAAAATATAATATTCTAATTTATTTTTTATTTTTTGGTACTGGGGATTGAGTTCAGGGCATTCTACCTCTGAGCTACACCCCCAGCCCTATTTTATTTTTTATTTTGAAACAGGGTCTCACTAGGTTGATGAGAGTCTCACTACTTGCTGAGGCTGTGCTCAAACCTGTGATCCTCCTGTTTCAGCCTCCCAAGTACTGGGATTACAGGTGCCACCACATCTGGCATAATGTTTTAATTTATTAACATGAGTCTAGCAGCTCACCCAGAGGTGGGCATTTGAGCTTTTGATTATTTTTAGTTATTATAAACAAGTTATAAATGTCTTTAAAAAATCAAAGGTCTTTCAAGAAATTATTTGCATTATAGTTGAAAGGTAATATCAATTCAAACGACTTTTTTTTTTTTTTTTTTTTGGTATTGGGGATTGAACCCAGAGGCATTCTACCTTCGAGCTACACCCCCAGCCTGATTTTATGTCTTATTTGGAAACAGGGTCTCACTAGGTTGATGAGAGTCTTACTCCTTGCTGAGGATGTCCTCAAACCTGCAATCTTCCTGTCTCAGACTCCTAAGTACAGGAATTACAGACATGGACCACCATGCCCAGCATGGTTTAATGTCGCGCGCTTGAGTCCGTCCAGCGGAGAAAAACACACGACATCCAGGTTCCTTCTGCGAGAAGCTTTACTCAGGATTGCTTATCTTCATGCGGGTAATGGCGGCGGCCAAACCCAGAACAGAGGCTTATATGTCTGCTTCTGGCCAATCAGGACTTGACTCGTATCTGAGCTCCAATTGGTCAGGAAAGCTAGCCTGCACATAAGCTGACATTGCTGTTTTACCACAATGCCTTATTAGGAGTTGTTTACTGCACTGAGGTACTTTACTGCACTGAAGTACTTTACTGCAGTCGCCATCTTTTAGGCGCAGCAGCTTCACCGCTCCCAACAGTTTAACTTTTAAGAATTAATATGTTTTATTTTGTTTTGCTGTGGTACTGGAGATTGAATTCAGGGGCATTCTACCTCTGAGTTACACTCTAAGTTGCCCCATTTTATCTTTTATTTTGGAACAGGATCTCACTAAGTTGCTGAGGACTTCCCTAAGTTTCTGAAGCTGACCTAGAACCTGTGATCCTTCATCTCAGCCTCCCAAGTACTGGGATTATAGGTGTGTACCACCACACCCAGCTTAACATGTTCTTAAAAACAGAAGTAATGTGAATCTTGAAAACTCTACATTTAAACAAAGCTTTTCTTTAAACTTTAGCATATCCCATAATCTTTTAAAAAAAGTTCCCAGATGCCAGGCATGGTGATGCACACTTGTAATTCCAGTAGTTGGGAGGCTGAGACAGGAAGATCGCAGGTTTGCCAACAGCCTCAGCAACTTGGTGAGGCCCTCCACAAGTTAGGAGACCCTATTTCAAAATAAAATAAGGTTGGAGTGCAGCTCAGAGATAGAATACCTCTGGGTTCAATCCCCAGCAACACACACACGTACACATCACACACAAAAATACACAAGTTCTCAGTAGTGTGATATTATATATATATATATATATATATATATTTTTTTTTTTTTTTTTTTTTTTTAACTTAGGATCTAGGGATATAGCTCAGTGGTAGAGCTACACAAGGCTCTGGGTTTGATTAATCCCCAACACCAAAACAAAACAACAACAACAACAAAACAGTTAATACTTCTGACTGAAATTGCTTTATACAATATTTTTTAAAAATAGTATTTTCTTTGTTTTTGTGGTACTGAGGATGGAACCAAGGGGCTTCTACCTTTTAGCTACACCCGGCCTTATTTTTTTATTTTTTATTTTTATTTTTTTGCAGTACTGGGGATTGAATTCAGGGGCATTCTACCTCCAAGCTATACCCCCAGCCCTATTTTTTATTCTTTATTTTGAAACCGAGTCTCATTAAGTTGCAGAGTGCCTCACTAGGTAGCTGAGGCTGGCCGCGAACCCGGATCCTCCAGTCTCAACCTCCCGAATGCTGGGATTACAAGGGTGCGCCACCACGCCTGGCTCCCCAGCCTTATTTTTTATTTTTATTTTGAAACAGGGTCTCCCTAGGTTGATGAGAGTCTCCCTACTTGCTGAGGCTGTCCTCAAACCTGCAATTCTCCTGTCTCAGCCTCCCATGTACTGAGATTACAAGCATTCG
This sequence comes from Graphiurus murinus, assembly GCA_004027655.1. Classification (NCBI taxonomy): domain Eukaryota; kingdom Metazoa; phylum Chordata; class Mammalia; order Rodentia; family Gliridae; genus Graphiurus; species Graphiurus murinus. The sequence goes on from PVLC010006842.1 coordinate 6,536, forward strand.
TCACCACATCTGGCTAAAATAGTATTGTTTATTATTGAATTCCCATTGTTATTGTATTTGAACAATTATATTACTATAAAACCCAAATACTTTAGGATTAGAAGAATATATTTAAGTATATAGTGGTATGTATACTACAGTATACAGTGGTATATAAAATACAATAATATATATTGTTAGAAATGAATGTTTACCACTCTGGTGAGTTGGTAAATATTAAATGACTTGCTCAAGGTTACAAATTACTGATAATGTCACAAGCCACCTTTCAGTGGCCAATGAGCTTTACATTGTGGAATTTCACTGTGACTATTACTTTCACACTTAGTTGTGTCTTGATTATACCAGCTCAATTTATAATGAAAACCAATTTGTACCTAATGAAGTTAAGAAGCAGTAACAAAAGTTTCATAATTAACAGTAGTTAATTAATACATTTCACAGATGGAAACACTTTTTCCCCAGAAAACCCTATTTATATGGGTAAAGCACCAATGAGTAGTCACAGAATTTTTTTTTTTTTTCTGTTGTTTTAACATTACTTACCACCTACTAGATGGAACTGGAATTGGTTTTCAGCTAGAGAGTGACACCTTGTGGAATTATGCATTAATTACATTAGTTAAAATAAAAAGGTTATTATCTAAAGTCACAATTTATGAGAATTTATGAGATTCCGGAGACCATACTTTGCTGTCAGAAACATTTTCCCAGAGAAAAAAGTATGATAGATGTGCTATGTCATGTCAGAAAAGGAAAATCAATTTTTACAAATTATGATAAACATAAAATTTACCATTTTGACCATTTTAAAGTGTATAGTTCAGTGGCATTAAGTCCATCCATACAGTTGTGCCATCAACACCAAATTGAAAGTCTGTGTCCATTAAACAATAACTCCTCATTTCTCCCTTTCCTCATGCCCTGGCAACCATCACTGTACTTTTTGTGTTTGAGTTTGGGCACTCTAGGTACATGAGAAAAAGTAAAGTCATGCAATGTTTGTCCTTTTGTGATTGGCTTATTTCACTTAACATCATTTAAGGCAGAGTCAATTGCTGATACTCTCATACATTGCTTTTAGGAGATTAAATGGTACAATATCTTTGGAATATTGTTTGAAATTTTCTTATAAAGCTAAATGCACACCTATTCTACAATCCAGGCTTTCTTAATTGGAGGATTGCAAGTTGGAGGTTATTATTTTTCAGGTACTCAAAGTAAATTTACTAAGTATTTACTCAAAGTAAAAGAAAACATATCACAAAAAGATACATAGAAGAATGTTCATAGCACTTTTTTTTTTTTTTTTAGTACTGGGGATGGAACCCAGGGGCATTCTACCTCTGAGCTACACCCCTATTTTGTTTTCTTTCTTTATTTTTTGTGATACTGGGGATGAAACTCAGGGGCATTCTACCTCTGAGCTATACCCCCAGCCCTATTCTTTATTCTTTATTTTGAAACAGGGTCTCTCTAAAGTTGCAGAGGTCCTCACTAGGTTGCTGAGGCTGGCCACAAACCCGGATCCTCTGGTCTCAGCCTCCCAAATGCTGGGATTACAAGCGTGTGCCACCACGCCCGGCTTGTATTCTTTATTTTGAAACAGGGTCTCACTAAGTTGCGGAGAGTCTCACTAACTAGCTGAGGCTGACTGGCAACCTGGATCCTCCAGTCTCAGCCTCCCAAGTACTGGGATTACAAGTGTGCGCCACCACGCCCTGCTAGCACTTTATTTCTAATTTCCCCAAACTGGAAACAACCCAATTATCCATCAAGTGAATAAACAAATTGTGATACAATCTGTTTATTGTTCAGTAATAAAAAGGAATGAATGATTGCAGCATGCAACACTGTGGATTAATCTCATGGCCATAATGTTACGTAAATAAAAATGTACACAAAGAGCTCATATTGTATGTCTCTCTGTATGAAGTTTTGGAAAGACAAAACTACCATTATAAGAAAACAAAATCAGAATGGGACCGTTTCTGTAAACGAGTGGGAGCTGCATTGCCCAGGAAGGGCTAAAAAGGAATTTCCTATTGTTTTGGCTATATTCTATATCTTGATATACACTTAAGATTTGTGTATTTTATTGTATATAAATTTTACCTTAAAATAACATTAAACGATTATTAAACCCAAGTTAATGACAACCATGCTGATGCATTTGAGGTAAAATATGCTGATACTTGCAATTTACTTTGAAATCCATAAAAATATGGATAATGGCCGGGCGTGGTGGCACACGCTTGTAATCCCAGCATTTGGGAGGCTGAGACAGGAGGATCACAGGTTCGAGGCCAGCCTCAGCTACTTAGTGAGGCACTCCGCAACTTAGTGAGACCCTGTTTCAATATAAAGAATAAAAAATAGGGCTGGGGGTTTAGCTCGGAGGTAGAATGCCCCTGAGTTCAATCCCCAGTACCATCACCACCAAAAAAAAAAAAAAAAAAAAAAAAAAAAAAAAAAAAAAAAAAAAAAAAAAAAAAAAAAAAAAAAAAAAAAAAAAAAATCCATGTCTATTACCTTGATTCTGTGAATAATACTATATTTACTTTATCACACCATTAGCCATTCTCACTTCCCTCTATTCACATTATCCATATATATATATATGTATATAAAAAATTTTTTTCTTGCTCAGTTGCTGAGACTGCCAACCTGAGATTCTCTTGTATCAGCCTCTCAAATACTGGGATTACAGGTGTATGCCACCATGTCTGGCCTCAGAGTTCCTTTGATCATATGAGAAATATATAATAAAAGTATCATTCCACTATCTTTCCAAAATCTCTTGCAGTTATACTGGATATGTGACACAATTCTAGCTAATGAAAGTACAAGTCTTAATCTAAGTCTGCTAAGAATTGGTGGGAAAATTTTTGCTTTCTTGAGACAGACACTATCTCATCTTCTCTCTTTTTTTGTGCTGGAAATTGAACCCAGGGTCTTGCACCCACTAAGCAGGCATTCTACCACTGAGCTACCACCCCCAACCCCTGCTAGCTGGTTTAAGAATAAATCCAAGCCAGGCTTGGTATTGACCTGTAATTTCAGTACGTGGGAGGCTGAGACAGGATGACAGGTTCGAGGTCAGTCTCAGCAACTTAGTGAGACCCTGTTTCAAAATAAATAAATAAGCCGGGTGTGGTGGTGCACACTGGTAATCCCAGTACTTGGGAGGCTGAGACAGGAGGATCCAGGTTCTCGGATAGCCTCAGCTATTTAGTAAGGCCCTCTGCAACTTAGTGAGTCCCTGTTTCAAAATAATGAAAAATAGGACTGGGTGTGTAGCTCGAAGGTAGAATGCCCCTGAGTTCAATCCCCAGTACCACACACACACACACACACAAAATAAATAAATAAAAAATAAATAAATAAATAAATAAGTAAAATAGGGCTGGGGTTATCTTGGAGGTAGAATGTTCCTGGGTTCAATCACAACTCACATACACATCTAATGGTGAGGTGGGCATGGTAGCACACACCTGTGATCCCAGTGCTTGGGAGGTTGAGACAAGAGAATCCCAGGTTTAGGCCAGCCTCAGCAACTTAGCCAGACCCTTAGCAATTTAGTAAGGCCCTGTTTCAAAATAAACAATAAAAAGGGTTGGAGCATAGCTCTGAGATATATCGAATGCTCTCGGGTTCAATTTCCACTACCAAGAAACAAAACAAAACAAAACAAAAACCTCAATGGTGAAAGAAAAATTATTAAATAAAAAGGCTAAACTGGCTCTGTTTGTGGAAAGATTAAATTTCTACTTCAGACCAGGCATGGTGGCACACACCTGCAATCCCAGTACTTGGGAGGCTGAGACAGGAGGATCACAGGCTTGAGGAAAGCCTTAGCAAGTAGTGAGACTCTCATCAACCTAACCTAGCAAGACATTGTTTTAAAAATAAAAAATAAGGTAAGGCTGAGGGTATAGCTGGGAGGTAGAATGCCCCGGCTTCAATGCCTAGTAACACACACACACACACACACACACACACACACACACACACAATCTCTACTTCAGGCTGGATGTGGTGGCCCACACTTGTAATCCCAGTACTTGGGAGGCTGAGACAGGAGAATTGCAGGTTCACAGCCAGCCTCAGCCCTATTTTACTTATTTATTTATGTGTATTTGTGTGTGTGTGTGTGTGTGTGTGTGTGTGTGTGTGTGTGTGTGTTTTACTGGGGACTGAACCTAGGGGCATACTTAGTAAGGCCCTCCACAACTGAGTGAGACCTTGTTTCAAAATAAAGAATAAAAATAGGGCTGGGAGTGTAGCTTGGAGGTAGAATGCCTCTGGGTTCAATCCCCAGTACCACAAAAAAAGAAAAAAAAATCTCCATATCATGTGCCAAAATAAATATTAAATGATTGAAGTCTAAAAATGAATAACAGAACTCTGAAACTATTAGAAGACTATATTGAAGAACATTATGACCACGGAGTAGGAAAGAATTCCTTTCTTCTCTGTTTTGTTTTTGGTACTGGGGATTGAGCCTGGGAGCATTCTATAGCTGAGCTACACCCCCAGGTCTTTTATTTAACTTTTTATTTTGAAACAGGGGTCTTGCTACATTGCTGAGACCATCCTCAAACCTGTGATCTTCCTGTCTCAGCCTTCCAAGTACTAGGATTACAGGCATGTGACACCATGCTGGTCTTTTATCATCCTCTTCATCCCAGCATTGCTTTACATAGCACATAAACATAGCTTTGTGTGTACCTGTTTACTTTCTTTTTCCTTACGTTATAATGTAAGTTCAGCCAGAGCAGGTAACCGTGTCTCATGAAGCCCCAATCTTTCAAGTAGTAGGTACTTAATTCTGGCTGAATAAATCAATGTTGTACACAATTAGTAAATAATATCTGCTTATTAGTTTGAATGGTGGGAGATACAAACTGTGGCAGAGGAAGCCAGTGTGAAAATGTGAAAATGCCAGTGATGACACATCGGTTAAATCAGATTTTGTCTAATTGTATAAACAGTGCCTAGCAGGGCATGTGACACAGAGGTACAAATAAATATTTGTTGAATGAACAGTAAGCATTGGTACTAGCTTGAATTTTGGACAAATTACTTAAGCTTTCAGACTTAGTTTCCTCACCTATAAAGTGAAGATTAAAACTTAACCGTGTTGGCCTAAAAATCCTGAGATAATGCATGCCATGTGCCCAGTGCATAGCAGGTACATATATCTACTTCATGGTTTACAAAGTTCTTGGAGGCTCTTCTACATAGATGATTTCATTTTATTTCCACAGCCTTCTATAGTGCTTCTCATTAGCTTCATTTTACAGATGAAAAGCAGACTCAAGGATTGAGACATAACCTCTTAAGGTAATGAGAAGCCAATGGGAATGTTTTATAAGCAGGGTGAATGACATGACAAAAGAAGAGGTTTTTTTTTTTTTTTTTTAAG
>PVLC010006842.1:12063-22242 GCA_004027655.1 Graphiurus murinus
AAAAAAAAAAAAAAATTAATCCGAGCCGGGTGTGGTGGCACATGCTTGTAATCCCAGTATTTGGGAGGCTGAGACAGGAGGATTGCAAGTTCTCAGCCAGCTTCAGCTACCTAGTGAGGCCCTCCGCAACTTAGTGAGACCCTGTTTCAAAATAAAGAATAAAAAATAGGGCTGGGGATGTAGTAGCTCAGCGGTAGAATGCCTCTGGGTTCAATCCCCAGTACCAAAAAAAAAAAAAAAAAATTGTTTTTTTTTTTTTTCTTTTTTGCAGTACTGGGGATTGAACCCAGAGGCATTCTACCTCTGAGCTACACCCCCAATCCTTTTTATTCTTTATTTGGAAACAGGGTCTCACTAAGTTGTGGAGGGCCTAAGTAGCTGAGGCTGGCTGCGAACCCGGATCCTCCAGTTTCAGCCTTCCAAGTACTGGGATTACAAGTGTGTGCTACTGCCACAGCTCCTTAATAGCTGGATCTTGAGCAAGGCTCGGTCTGCTGGAGTCCTGCAAGGCAGACGATTCCAAAAGAAGGAATGCGTGGCATATACCACTTAGCATTATTATATTCTGGAAATTTTGGGTGCTTTGGGTTTTTGCTTTTACATTAATTATAAAGGAAGATTTCTTAGAAACATGTGGCCTGACAGATACTGATCTCTTAGCTGGGGGAAAAAAAAAGCAGTGCCTCAAGACAACCCAATTCATTAACCTCTTACAAGCATTAGTCTAGAAACAAGCTTTGCAAGTTTATCTAAATAGCTACTACAAATAGTCTTTTGCCCACTCCCACCTGGTCTCCCTGGAATTTTTACAGGATATATTAACCCTCTACCTGATATAAGATAGAACACTGCTTAAAGGGGCTAAACAAATTGTAAAGATTTTAACTAATGGAAAAGAATTTTTATATACATGTTGTAACCTTGACTGGTTGAGGATAACCTTTGGAAAAAACAGGTCTGTAAAAATTCCTGTTTTATATGACTCATTGCAAAAAAAAATGTATAAAACAGCAACTAACAATAAAACAGATACACTTCTTCACTGCATTGGATGTGAGGGTATTCTCCCAACCTCCTCTCATTCCACACCTGTCAAAGGACCCCCAACCCCACTGCCTGGAGGGCTGGACCCCAGGAGGCTACCACACCTGGCTAACCGGCTTTGAATTTAATTTTTTTTTTTTTTTTTGGTATTGGGGGTTGAACCCAGGGGCATCTACCTTCAAGATACATCCCCAGCTCTTTTTATTTTGAAGCAAGATATCACTAAATTGCTGAGGCTGGCCTGGGAACTGGCAATTCTCCTGTTTTAGCCTCCCAAGTTCTGGGATTATAAGCATGCATCACCAGGTCCAGTTGTTAGTGCCTTTAAAATGAGCTCGATTGAAGACATTTTGCCAGCATAAAGTTTAACGTTATAAGGGCCTGCACTAGGTTTCAGAAGTGTTTAAAAGTCTAATGTTAAAAAAGAAAAAATGCTAATGAACTTAAATGAACAGCAGTCAAAATTTTTTTTTAAAAATCTGGATGTTTTAAAATCTGGTTGAGAAAACGACGTTACCAACAATCAAAACAAAAAACGATCAAGAAACCTGTGGTCCCAGTATTTGGGCGGCTAAGACAGGAGAATCATAGGTTCAAAGACACCCTCAGTAATTTAGCCAGATTCTCGGCAATTTAGCGAAACCCTGTTTCAAAAATAAAACAAACAAAAACAAAATAGGGCTGAGGGTGTAACTTGGGGTAGAATGCCTCCGGGTTCAATCCCCAGTAACTAACACATCACATACACACACACACACGATTAAGAAATCAAACTTGGTAAAAACGTGGCCAAAAGACTTTCAACACGTTAGCAGAACTTCTGTCAAATAATGGCATACACTTGAGCCTTTTCTTCAGTGCCTTTACAGATCTTTCTGATTTCACCCCATTGGCATCGCCACCTGGACCCGGGAATCTAAAACTTTCCGATTTTGCCGGATAGGAGGATCATCGTGGAATGGAATTAGAAACCAAGGTTTTGAACTTCCAGAGCTTTGGCTAGCTCGTCTCTTTGGTCTTCTGTAAATAAGGGGTACCCTTATTTCACTTCTCTGCCTAGTTTTTTTTTTTTTTTTGGCGGTACTGGGGATTGAACTCAGGGGCATTCTACCTCCGAGCTATAACCCCAGCCCTATTTTTTATTCTTTATTTTGAAACCGAGTCTCACTAAGTTGCAGAGTGCCTCACTAGGTAGCTGAGGCTGGCTGCGAACCCAGATCCTCCAGTCTCAGCCTCCCGAATGCTGGGATTACAACCGTGCGCCACCACGCCCGGCTTCTCTGCCTAGTTTTAATACTAGTAGCCCTCTCCAGACACAGGTTTGTTTTCTTTTCTTTCTTTTTTTTTTCAGGCGCGGCCAGCCAGGCCCGACTCCGAGGCTCCTCTGGTTCTCCGGCCGCGCGGAGCGCCTCGCGGCGCGCTGACGTCACTTCCGGCGCGCTGACGCTCGGTCCGGCGTGCCGACGCCTGCGTCAGCAAAGAGCGGGGCTGGGGGCACCCGGTTTGAAGTCGTGCGGGTCGGAGAACTGCTGCCTCCGCCGCCGCGTCAGACCCTCGGTCCTCGGCCGCCGCGGGGACGAGCTGCGGAAGGCGGCGGGGCAGATGCCCGACAGCCCGCGCCGGGACGCCCCGCACGCGCCGGCCGCTCCCTCGGCTCCGCGGCCTGGGCCTGCGCCGCGCCGCTCCGCTCTCGGGAAGCTAGCGCCCGGGCGGCGCGGCGAGTAGCTCGCGGGGAGATCCGAACCGCCGGCGCCCGGCCATGGCGGTGTCCAGGTGGGTCTCGCTCCTGAGGAGCGAACGGGAAGGCGGGACGGGCGAAGCACGGCCGGCGCCCCAACTCCTTGAGAGGAGCGGTTCTCATTGTGACTGGACTCCGGAGCCGCCGTTCCTAGACTTCGGAGTTCGCCCCTCGTTCGGCTACTATTAAGTCTTGGTTGAAGAATGTTTTTTTCTTGTAAGATGGACCCTCGGGCATGTTAGAGCCGGGTTTTCTCCCCCTTTCCTCTTCGTGTTTCTCTTCTGGGGTTTCTCTTCCCTCTTTCAGTTCTAGACGAGTAAGTCTCTCTCACCGTAGTATTCTAAGTCCGATCCCTAACCTCCATTTCAGGGCAAAACTTGGTAGGAACTGTCCAAGGAGGAAAAATTTTGAATTACCATTATCTGAGAGACCATCTAGTTATGCCAAACATTTTTTATTTACAGCTTTAAGGATGTGTTCTTTCCTGAGGCATTTCCTTTACGTTAAAGTATAATTCCTCTTTTGTTCAGAAGTAAACATTCGGTCGTCAGCGTTGAAATCTTAAACAGATTATTGTATTAGCACTATCTTTCAAGAGAAAATTCCAGCAACGGGAAAGTCTTAAGAAATCCATGGAAAAACGAACAAGACATTTGTATAGTCGCAGGAGGGAAGTTCTCCTATACGATTGAATGAAAACTTTTTGAGAGTTTTTTGTTGTTGTTTTGGTGGTCCTATACACATGTAAGTAGGGGATATAGTCCCTTTGTGGTAGCAGTCCTGATATTCACCAAGTGTTTTAGACTTGATGAGGTAACTTCTAATGAGAATTTGAGTCCTTTTACCACATAGATTGAAGGGGAAAATGATGAAAATAAATAGTTTTCATTCATTTTTTATAATTAATTGAACACATTTCTTGAGCGCATTATGTGCTAAAATATTATCTGTTATGCAGGGGAAAGAATAACCCATCCCTCACAGATTCCCCAGATAACTGATGAAATAGTGTGTGGGAGAAGCCTATGGGAGTTGGGTGGAGGGAGTTGCTAGGTACCCGTACTATGGGGCATCTAACTTTTATTTCATAGATCAATTAGTTCATTCAGTGTGAGAAAATTCTTATTCCGTGTTATATAAAATTGCCTTAAGAGGATATAACTGATATTTTCAGCAAACTCAGAAAGGTATATCTTTTTACTATGTTACTTCCCATATAAATACATAAGTATGTACATTATTAAAACATTAGTAGTGCTGGGCATGATGGCGCTCACCTGTAATCCTGGTACTTGGCAGGCTGAGACAGAAGGATCACAGATTTGAAGCCAGGCTCTCGCAAATTAGGGAGACCCTGTTTCAAAATAAAATAAGGTTGGGGGTCCAACTGGGAGGTAGAATGCACCTGGGTTGCACATTTAATATAAGACTTATCAGGTGTTACTATGTTTAAAGGAATAAATACTTTGTTTCTAAGAACTGGCTGTATTTTCACAGTACTGGATGTAGCTTTATGGAGATAAAGTTACAGTGTTTCAAGAGTATTTGAGAGACTGAGACCAGAGGATCTCAGGTTCAGAGACAGCTTCTGCAACATAGCAAGACTCAGCAGCCTAGTAAGATCCTATTTCAAAATAAAAAAGGCTGAGGAGTGTAGCTTAGAGGTAGAATGCCCCTGGACTCACCTGCCAGCACCAAAATAAATAAGAATAGTCTTATCTGCTTTGGTTAGCACTAATCTATTTACATAAGTTTAGGACACCTAATATTTCTGAATGAATGAGAAATATTAGAACAAAAAGCTACTCTCTTTTGTTCTGGCTATTGAGTTTCAAAGAGTAGTGCTCTTTTTCTGTAGACTGTTTCTTACTCACTGTCCCAAAATTCTACTTTTAAAAAAGCCTGTCATATTTTTATGAAAGAGCTACTTCTGTGCTTGGCTTAGTAATATAAGTTCAAGGAAAATATTTTGAGACACCGTGTGTGTTTTCAGGGTATTGCCAGTTCTTTTTTAGTCTGTGGATTCACTTTGATTGGCAAACTTTAGTTTCAAGCTGACCTTCTTCACGCACTAAGCACATTTCTGTGCTAACTAAACATCATTTCTCTCCTGTTGTTATATACTCATGGAAATAGACTCATTTTAATACTATTTTACATAAAATAGGTGGAAGATAGTTCAAGAGATAAAAATTATCTATCTCTGAATCAAAGCTAAAATATTTTTGTACTGTGTATCAATTTGTATAGCTGAAGAGAAACTGCAGTATTTTTAGGATCTTGCAAATATTTAAAACAGAAAGGAAATAGTATGTTGGTACCATCCTTCCTTCAATTGCCAGGTCAAGAAATCTGGATATAATCTTTGACTTTCCTCTCCTTCCCTTTCCCTACTCAGCTAGTTACCAAATCCAGTCCTGTCTGTTCTACCTTTCTAATCTTTCTCTAGCCATTCTTTTTTCTTTATATACCAATTATCACAGCCCTTCATGCAACCATTGTCTCTATTCCAAGACACCTGCAACAATAGCAGCTTTTCTCTACCTGCCTCTCATGGCATCTCATTCCAATTTATTCTTCACTTCAGCCATATTATTGCTTAATATGCAGGATTTAATATGGGCTTTTTTTCTGCTTAAAACCTGTTAGTTGTTTCCTGTTGCCTTAGGATAAAGTCCAAATTCCCAAACAAACATCATTCCCCTCGTCAAGTCTGGCTAATTCCAACCTTAGTTTTCTTGGTCTAAGCCAATATATGACTTTGTTGAGGAAGCCTTCTCAGATTTTACTTCACCTTTGGTATTTGTAACAGCGCATACTTCTGTCCTTCATATTATTTATCATATTTGTAGTTTATTGCTTAATTGTTCTTTCTTTTACTTGATTAACATAAACTGAGAGATAGGAACCTTCCTTCCTTCCTTCCTTCCTTCCTTCCTTCCTTCCTTCCTTCCTTCCTTCCTTCCTTCCTTCCGTGATACTGGGTATGGAACTTGGGGGGTATTCTACCTCTGAGCTGTACCTCCAGCCCTGTTTTATTCCTTTGTTTTGAAACAGAGTCTCACTAAGTTGCAGATGGCTTCACTAAGTTCCTGAGACTGGCTGTGAACCTGCGATCCTCCTGTCTTAGCCTCCCAAGTACTGGGATTACAAGTGTGTGCCACCATACCTAGTTTTTTTGAGACAAGGTCTTGCTAAGTGCGAGGCTGACCTACAATTTACTATCCTCCTGCCTTAGCCTCTGAGTATCTGGGATTATAGGCAGGTGCCATCTTGTTCTTTATGTTGGAGATGTAGTCTCATGTCTTGCTATCAAACCAGTCAAGGCTCATTGAACTCCTTGACTCAAGTGATCCTCCTGACTCAGCCTCCCATACTAGGACTACAGATAGGCAGGTACATAGAACCTGGCTTAATTTTTAAAATTTATTTATTTTGCAGTGCTGAGAATCAAACTTAGGGTCTCCTGAGTACTTGGCAAGTACTCTACCACTGAACTACACCTCTAGCCCAGAGACATCTCTTGCCATGGGTGCGGGCGCGGGCGTGCACATGCACACACACACACACACACACACACACGGAGTGGGTTCACTTCTTGCTTGAATACCTTTTATGGTTTATTGCAACTTATGCATAGTAGATTCTTTCCAGTGTTTTTCATTGAGTGCTTCTGAGTTTTTCCTTAGGAAGAAAAACATACACTATAGCTTTAAATATTGGCCAGTGTTATCATTTTTTTTTAAAGTCACCAATACTTTTTAAAGTTTATTATAATATAATAAATTCTGTGATAGCATGACTTTTTAAATGTAAACTTGATATAATGTGACCCTGTATTTTATGTGATCAAAAATTTTAGACCCTGCTTTTAGTACTATAAAGGTTTGATTTTTGGGGGGGGGGTACTAGGGACTGAACTTGGACTTTCTACCTCCAAGCTATACCCCCAGCCCTATTTTTTATTCTTTATTTTGAAACCGGGTCTCACTAAGTTGTGGAATGCCTCACTAGGAAGCTGAGGCTGGCCGCGAACCCAGATCCTCTGGTCTCAGCCTCTCGAATGCTGGGATTACAAGCGTGTGCCACCATACCCGACTAGGTTTGATTTTTTCTTTAAATTTTTATTTTTATTCATACATTGTAAGCATACATCTTTGTTAGGTACAAATTGATAATGATATATGTGCTCACAATTCTCATTTGATCCCTTCCCCAAATTCCCACCCTGCTCCCTCGCCCTCCCTCCCTCTCAAGTTCAGTTTAGTGAGTAACCTTGATATACATTAGTGTGCCCCCCCCCAACCAACCCCTTCAGTTAAATCAACTTCTTTGCTTTCGAGGGTCTCTCCTTGGTTTGATTTTTTTGAATTATAAAGATGGGCAAATTCAGATGTATGACCAACTTTTGATCTGTAGGTGACGTAAATCTTGCAAAAATAACTTTGACTCTAAAATTGAGATACAATTGCAGCATTTGAAATTCTCTGTAAAATTTAGGGAAATATTGCTGAAAGATACTTGATTCCTTTAGACCCTTAAAAGAGATGGCATAAGCCAGGTGTGGTGGTGCACACCTGTAATCCCTGTACTTGGGAGGCTGAGGCAGGAGGATCACAGGTTTGAGGACAGCCTCAGCATGTAATGAGACTTTCATCAACCTAGTGAAACCCTGTTCCAAAATAAGAAATAAAGTTGGGCTGGGAGTGTAGCTCAAAGGTAGAATGCCTCTGGGTTCCATCCCCAGTACCACACACACGCACAGAAAAGATGGCACACTGCCAAGTAAGGTGTTAATTTACCTATAATTCCAGCTGTTTGGGAGACTGAGGCAAGAGGATCTCAAAATAAAATAAGGGTTGAGGATGTAGTTCAGTGGTAGGACATTTGCCTAGCATGTGTGAAACGCTGGGCTCTATTCTCAATACAGAGGGAAAGGGAGAGGGCATACAAGAGTAGAGAACAATGTGGGTGCTGGAAAGTGAATTGAGGTCAGTCACTAACTACATGACTTGCTACCACAAAATAAATTTCAGCAAAAACAACAATAAAAAAATTAGCATATATTCCGGATTTCAGTGTTGTTTTCAGACAATTTTAGTCTTAATTGTTAAATCTGTTAATACCTTTGTTTTGCTTTGTGAGGCTTTCTCCCAGTATCATCTTTCACTTATTTGATATTAGACAGCCAAAAGTAAAGTTAACCTTAGAGGGAGTGTTAAGGCTTATTTTGGGTGGTGGATTAGTAACTACTGGATTCTACGGCTGAATATAGATTTTTAAAAAATATTTTTGTTTATACCACAATTGATTGAATTGACAGTTGTAGAACAATAGTTTTTAGCTAGTAGGTTTTCCTTGATCATTTAGAGAAAATTTCAAAAATATAACTTAGGTTGTTTTTCCTTAGTGATCTATTTTCTTAAATGTCTACACTGTCAAGATAATACTTAATGATTTGACTGTTTTAGAAGCCATTTATATATCTGTGCAAATGATACAGTTCAAAAGGGATTCAGGAAAAGAAAACTGCAACACATTCTCACATTGAAGAAACAAATTGCTATATATTATCAGAACTTTGTTTTGTTAATTTTTACTCTACATTGTTGCTATTTCAGAGAAACATTATTTCAACAGGCCTGTTTTACCACATTAAAAAGGAAGTTCTTTAGCTTTGTGTGGTAGCTCATGCTTTTAATCCCAGTGCTTGGGAGACTGAGATAGTGGATCAGGGTTCACTGCCAGCCTCAGCTACTTAGTGAGGCCCTCCACAACTGAGTGAGACTCTGTTTCAAAATAAAGAATAAAAATAGGACTGGCGGTGTAGCTCAGAGGTAGAATGCTTTGAGTTCAATCCCCAGTACCACAGGGGAAAATAAAAATAAAATAAAAATAAAAAATAAAAAAAAGCAAGTTCTTTGTGGTTCAGGAAGTTCAGTGACTCCTTCTTAAGGTCAGGGAAATGTTAATGTAGGGAAAAAACAAAAACCTGTTAATTACCTACATGAAACAACACAGGTTGTGTTAGGCTAATTTCAGTCCATTATGAGATTGACAGGAGGTACTATTACAAACAATAATTTATCAAATATTTCATTATTGCTGGGCATGGTGGCATACGCTTGTAATCCCAGTACTTGGGAAGTTGAGACAAGAGGATCTCAGGTTCACAGCCAGCCTCAGCTACTTAGTGAGGCCCTCTGCAACTTAGCGAGACTGTTTCAAAATAAAAAACAATAGGGCTAGGGGTATACTTCAAAGGTAGAATGCCCCTGGGTTCAATTCTTGCTACTGCCAAAAAAATAATTTTTTTTTCATTATTTAAAAAATGTAGAAGCCAACCATGGTGGTGCACACCTGTGATCCCAGTACTTGGCAGACTGAGACAGGAGGATTACAGGTTTGAAGATAGCTTCAGCAATGTAATAAGGCTCTCAGCAATCTAGCGAGACCTTGTTTCAAAAACAAAAAGGTAATAAGGGCTGAGGGGGTGTAGTTTTGAGGTAGAATGTCCCTGAGTTCAATCCTTAGTCTCTTCACCACCACCACCAAAAACAAACAAACAAACAAACAAACAAAAAAACTTAGCCTGGAAAAGAAGAGACATTATACAGGTTTTTCCATTTTACTTTCTATGGTTAATTTCTTCCTGTTTCTTAGGTTTCTTTCTAAAAGTACTTATGTGAATGCCAGTACTTGGGACAGAGACTGAGACAGAAGGATTAGAGTCAAGGCTAGTGTGTGGTAACTTAATGAGACCCTGTATTAAAATAAAACAAAAAGGGCGGAGGGTGTAGCGCACTGTTATAATGCCCTAGGTTCAATCCCTAGTACTACCCCCCCAAAACACCAAAAGACCCAAAAAACTACTTGTATGAAGTTTGTTTTGCAGTGCTGGGGATCAAACCCAGGGCCTTGCACATACTAGAAAGTGCTCTACCATTGAGCTACAAATCCCAGACTTGTTTTTTGTTTTGGTTGTACTGAGGATTGAACCTGGGGTGTTCTACCTTTGAGCTACATCCCCAGCCATATTTTATTTTTTGTTTTCAAACAAGGTCTTGCTAAAGTGCTGAGGCTGGACTCAAACCTGGGACCTCCTGTCTCAGCCTCCCAAGTACTGGGATTATAGGCATGTGCCGCCACGCTTGGCCTGTTTTTGTTTTTAATTATGGTAACACATAACAAAATTCACCATTTTAACCATTTAAAATTACATAATTTCATATAGCTGTAAAACTACAGGCACTCCTGCTAAAGGAACTGTTTTTACTATATATTATTTCTTTTGCAATGCTAGGGACCGAATCCACAACCTCACAAATGCTAGGCAACTGCTCTACCACTAAGCTATTTTTTATCTTTAAGATAAAGTCAAGCCGGGCGTGGTGGCG